>JAXIVJ010001470.1:132500-137135 GCA_036785665.1 Chirona hameri | reverse complement strand
ATTCCGGGGCCACATAAAGCATGGACACACCGAATGATACACTCATCCCTAATATAAAATGAAAGACAGTTTCACTACAGGCACATACTCCCATACAGCACATACTTCATACTCCACATACACTTTCACTCCGTGTATGTGGGAGTACACTGCAATGCTCCACACGCACATTACATTATATACATCAGGCTACTCTGGTTGAGGCATGTTCTGTATCGCTCTTTAGAATGCGGGCATGGTTGAGTGACGTGTCGCTAAAGGCAGCTTCATTGTAATTTTGCACAACATGATATAGAAAGCGGCGCTGCCAGCCTCTGTCCTCCACGCGTGGAAGGGCCAGGGTCAGAGTCTGTCGCGTAGAGCAGGAGCGGAGATCAGAATTGACATGAAGCTGGGAAGCAGAGTCCTGTGGTTCCCGGTGTTTCGAATTTTGTGTAGTAGATTAGGGAGTGCTGGCTGTATAGCTGCTGGGCAGTGGGCCAGCCAAGGCTCAGCTCGCACGTCAGAGCATGTGATCAAATTTACGTTTGCCAGATATGACTCGAAGGGCAAAATTTAGAATTTTGTCTAGGCGTTGTATGTTCCTCTGCGAGCCATTGCCAAATACTGGCTAAACAGTACCGAACGTGTGAAACGACAAGCTTTACAAGAGGGGGCAACAACTCGCGGGGGATGCTGTGCCGCACGTGCGATAGCCCAATGAGGATACCACTACATTTTTTTTTACCAGGGGAGACACGTGTGAGTCCCCATGTGAAGTGCTTATATCAAACTGAACGCCTAAATTTTGACGTATGGACTCTCTGTACTATGTCTTCGCGGAACTGAACAGCAACAGGGTGAAGGTCGCGACGATTTTGGCGGGATCCGAACGCTATTATTCGGTCTTGCTTGTATTTACTTGAGACCAATGAGAGTGTAACCAGGTATCAGTGCACGACTCAGGGACGGTCACACTAGGATCATTTACTGACCAGATCATTGAGTTGTGTTTTTTGGCGGATAACACAATTTGGTATCATCAGCGTACTGGACCACATGAGCATCCCCCGCGAACTGGCAACATATCGTTAGCGAATATTTGAAAAAGTAAAGCCCAGAGAGACGAGCCTGAAAAACTCCGATAGAGTTGGGAGAGGCCTGAGAAATGAAGGTTCCCTCTCCCACAGGGGCGGATCCAGGATTTTTTCAAGGGGGGGGGGGGCGCAGGGTATAGGGGCGACATTTTTTCCGGGGACAGGGCGCATTTTTTTCCTGGAAATTGGGGGCGCCCATTTCTTCAAACATGCACCCTATGTATAAACCATATTTGTCTTCTCTCTCAGCCTCTCATCGCTCTCTCGCCATCCTCTGCGCCTCTCGCGCTCTCAGCGCTCTCGCAACTCGCTCACATTCCCGCTCCTCAACCCTGCTCTCCCGCTCTTTCCCGCCCGCCTCTCGCGCTCTCGCGCTCTGCGCCTCTCCGCTCTCCCGCTCTCGCCTCTCGCGCTCTGGCTCTCGGTCGCTTCGGCTCGCTCTCTCGCGCTCTCGCGCATCTCGCGCTCTCAGCGCTCTCGCGCTCTCGCGCTCTCGCGCTCTCGGTCGCGCTCTCGCGCTCTCGCGCTCTCGCGCTCTAGCCGCCTCTCGCGCCCTGCGCTCTCGCTTCGCAGCTCTCGCGCTCTCGCGCTTCTCGCGCTCTCGCGCTCATCGCGCTCTGAGCTCGCGCTCTCGCGGCTCTCGCGCTCAGGCTCTCGCGCTCTGCGCTCTTCTCTCTCTCTCTCTCTCTCTCTCCTTCTCTCTCTCTCTCTGTCTCTCTGTCCTCTCTGTCTCTCTGTCTCTCTGTCTCCTCTGTCTCTCTGTCTCTCTGTCTCTCTGTCTTTCTGTCTCTCTGTCTCTCTGTCTCTCTGTCTCTCTGTCTCTCTGTCTCTCTGTCTCTCTGTCCTCTCTGTCTCTCTGTCTCTCTGTCTCTCTGTCTCTCTGTCTCTCTGTCTCTTGTCTCTCTGTCTCTCTGTCTCTCTGTCTCTCTGTCTCTCTGTCTCTCTGTTCCTGTCTCTGTCTCTCTGTCTCTCTGTCTCTCTGTCCTCTCTGTCTCTCTGTCTCTCTGTCTCTCTGTCTCTCTGTCCTCTCTGTCTCTCTGTCTCTCTGTCTCTCTGGTCTCTCTGTCTCTCTGTCTCTCTGTCTCTCTGTCTCTCTGTCTCTCTGTCCTCTCTGTCTCTCTGTCTCTCTGTCTCTCTGTCTCTCTGTCTCTCTGTCTCTCTTCTCTCTGTCTCTCTGTCTCTCTGGTCTCTCTGTCTCTCTGTCTCTCTGTCTCTCAGTCTCTCTGTCTCTCTGTCTCTCTGTCTCTCTGTCTCTCTGTCTCTCTGTCTCTCTGTCTCTCTGTCTCTCTGTCCTCTGTCTCTCTGTCTCTCTGTCTCTCTGTCTCTCTCGTCTCTCTGTCTCTCTCGTCTCTCTGTCTCTCTGTCCTCTTGTCCTCTCCTGTCTCTCTGTCTCTCTGTCTCTCTGTCTCTCTGTCTCTCTGTCTCTCTGTCTCTGTCTCTCTGTCTCTCTGTCTCTCTGTCCTCTCTGTCTCTCGTCTCTCTGTCTCTCTGTCTTCATCTGTCTCTCTGTCTCTCTGTCTCTCTGTCTCTCTGTCTCTCTGTCTCTGTCTCTCTGTCTCTCTGTCTCTCTCTCTGTCCTCTCTGACTCTCTGTCCTCTCTGTCTCTCAGTCTCTCTGTCTATCTGTCTCTCTGTCTCTCTGTCTCTCTGTCTCTCTGTCTCTCTGTCTCCTCTGTCTCTCTGTCTCTCTGTCTCTCTGTCTCTCTGTACTCTCTGTCTCCTCTCTCTCTCGTCTCTCGTCCTCTCTGTCTCTCTGTCTCTGGCTGTCTCTCTGTCTCTCTGTCTCTCTGTCTCTCTGTCTCTCTGTTCTCTGTCTCTCTGTCTCTCTGTCTCTCTGTCTCTCTGCTCTCCTGTCTCTCTGTCTCCTCTGTCTCTCTGTCCTCTCTGTCTCTCTGTCTCTCTGTCTCTCTCGTCTCTCTGTCTCTCTGTCCTCTCTGTCTCTCTGTCTCTCTGTCTCTCTGTCTCTCTGTCTCTCATGTCTCTCTGTCTCTCTGTCTCTCTGTCTCTCTGTCTCTCTGTCTCTCTGTCTCTCTGTCTCTCTGTATCTCTGTCTCTCTGTCTCTCGGTCTCTCTGTCTCTCGTCTCTCTGTCTCTCTGTCTCTCTGTCTCTCTGTCTCTCTGTCTCTCTGTCCTCTCTGGTCTCTCTGTCTCTCTGGTCTCCTCTGTCTCTCTGTCTCTCCCTCTCTCTGTCCTCTCTGTCTCTCTGTCCTCTCCTGTCCTCTCTGTCTCTCTGTCTCTCTGTCTCTCTAGTCTCTCTGTCTCTCTGTCTCTCTGTCTCTCTGTCTCTCTGTCTCTCTGTCTCTCTGTCACTCTGTCTCTCTGTCTCTCTGTCTCTCTGTCTCTCTGTCTCTACTGTCTCTCTGTCTCTCTGTCTCTCTGTCTCCTCTGTCGTCTCTCTGTCTCTCTGTCTCTCTGTCTCCTCTGTCTCTCTGTCTCTCTGTCTCTCTGTCTCTCTGTCTCTAGTCTCTCTGTCCTCTCTGTCTCCTCTGTCTCTCTGTCTCTCTGTCTCTCTGTCTCTCTGTCTCTCTGTCTCTCTGTCTCTCTGTCTCTCTGTCTCTTCTGTCCTCTCTCTTTCCTCTCTGTCTCTCTGTCTCTCTGTCTCTCTAGTCTCCTCTGTCTCTCTGTCTCTCTGTCTCTCTGTCTCTCTGTCTCTCTGTCTCTCTGTCTCTCTGTCTCTCTGTCTCTCTGTCCTCTCTGTCCTCTCTGTCTCTCTGTCTCTCTGTCTCTCTGTCTATCTGTCTCTCTGTCTCTCTGTCTCTCTGTCTCTCTGTCTCTCTGTCTCTCTGTCTCTCTGTCTCTCTGTCTCTCTGTCTCTCTGTCTCTCTGTCTCTCTGTCTCTCTGTCTCTCTGTCTCTCTGTCTCTCTGTCTCTCTGTCTCTCTGTCTCTCTGTCTCTCTGTCTCTCTGTCTCTCTGTCTCGTCTCTCTGTCTCTCTGTCTCTCTGTCTCTCTGTCTCTCTGTCTCTCTGTCTCTCTGTCTCTCTGTCTCTCTGTCTCTCTGTCTCTCTGTCTCTCTGTCTCTCTGTCTCTCTGTCTCTCGTCTCTCTGTCTCTCTGTCTCTCTGTATCTCTGTCTCTCTGTCCTTCTGTCTCTCTGTCTCTCTTCTCTCTGTCTCTCTGTGTCTCTGTCTCTCTGTCTCTCTGTCTCTCTGTCTCTCTGTCTCTCTGGTCTCTCTGTCTCTCTGTCTCTCTGTCTCTCTGTCTCTCTTCTCTCTGTCTCTCCTGTCTCTCTGTCCTCTGTCTCTCTGTCTCTCTGTCTCTCTGTCTCTCTTCTCTCTGTCTCTTGTCTCTCTGTCCTCTGTCTCTCTGTCTCTCTGTCTCTCTGTCTCTCTGTCTCTCTGTCTCTCTGTCTCTCTGTCTCTCTGTCTCTCTGTCTCTCTGTCTCTCTGTCTCTCTGTCTCTCAGTCTCATCTGTCTCTCTGTCTCTCTGTCTCTCTGTCTCTCTGTCTCTCTGTCTCTCTGTCTCTCTGTCTCTCTGTCTCTCTGTCTCTCTGTCTCTCTGTCTCTCTGTCTCTCTGTCTCTCTGTCTCTCTGTCTCTCTGTCTCTCTGTCTCTCTGTCTCT
>JAXIVJ010001470.1:22500-130000 GCA_036785665.1 Chirona hameri | reverse complement strand
AGAAGGGGTGAGTTCCTGTGGTCAATAGCAGAGAGGATGTGATCAGAAACAGTCAGAAGGGCGGTCTCAGTAGAGAGCAGGGAGCGGAACCCGTGCTGGGATGAGGAGAACAGGTGGTTATCCGACATGTATGAGTAAAGCTGACGCTGAACAATACGCTCAATGAGCTTTGGGAAGGCAGATACAATGGAGATAGGGCGAAAATTGGAAGCTTCGGACTGGCTGCCGCTTTGTGTATTGGATGAATAATGGAATGTTTCCAGGGCGCTGGGTATTCGCCGGAAGATAGGCTAGTATTGATGATATGGAGTAAAACGGAACCGATAGCAGCAAAGCAAAGCTTTATTACCTGAATAGAGATGCCGTCAGCACCACAGGCCCCTGAATTTTTCATTGAGTTGAGAAGGACCGGAGAGCGGACAGAGAGATAGGCTGTAATTTGAAGGCACATGTGCCGACACGAGGTAGACGGACAGGGAGAGAGGGGGGCTCACCCTGGCCCGGACCTCACTCGCAACCCGGGGACCAACGCCCACAAAGTACTGGTTTAGCTCGTCAGGGGTGCCTCTGGCACGATGCGGTCGGCAGACTTCTTGCCCGCGATGATTTGACGTACATTCCGAAATATGGTGGTAGGACCCAGCTCACGCACTCTCCGCCATGTCCTGCCTTGTGTCGTGACGAATGCAGAACGGACCTGTTCGTTAAGCGCAATGAACTCAGGGGTCCTACCACTATGGACAATAAGTCTGCGACGCTGTGCCATCAGAGTTGCGAGTGGTGTCAGATACAGGGGGAGCGGAAGGTTACGAATTTTGATACGTTTTAGAGGTGCGTGATGGTCGAGGATGGGGAGTGAGACAATTTATGAATGCAGGCCACTGGTCTGACACTTCCACGCGTGAGAACACGCCACTCCAGTCAGTGGCTCTGAGAGCAGCGTGAAAGCCGATATATTAATGCGATGTAGGCGCCTAGATGAGACGAGAATCGGCTTACGGCGAGGCTTGGGGATGGACAATTTAGCTTGGATGATACAGTGATCACTATAGGGACATGGCAGACAGATACGTCACTCAAAAAGTTTCCCGTATTGGACACAAACACATCAAGTAGAGATCCAGACTCGTATGTGGGACTAGTCACGTGCTGTGCAGGGTCAGGCTGTCTAGGAACTGATTAAACTCGATTTACATATATCGTTGTCGGACGCTAGAAGTTGCAGTTAAGGTCGCCAGTTATTACAATATTGTCAGTGGACGAAAGAAACACGCGTTGCACTTGAGTTTCAAGAAATCGAGGTCGGCTGATATGGCGGCTACGGTGTGTCGAGGAGGTCTATATACTGCAGCCGAGGTTAAAACGACGACCGTGCGAGTTACTGACTTGTAACCAAAACGTTTCTATTTGTAACCAAAACGTTTCTATTTTGCCGTCGTTTTTGGCACCTACAACTGATTTAAGTGGTTTTACTTTCAAATTGTTTTTTATCAGTACAGCTATTCCCCCGTAACCACTACCGTCTGGACGGTCGGCACGGTGCAGAGAAAACCCCGGGAACGTGACGAAGCGTGAGCAAGTTTCGGGGCGAAGCCATGTTTCTGTGAGCACAGCAATATCACAATTTAATAATTATAAATCATGACGGAGGTCTAAAATCTTAGGTTTTAGGCTTAAAATGTTCAACGCCATGATGGATAAGGCCCCGCGTCCAATCGTATCGGAGCCATGAGGTTGGCGTATCACTCCAGTTGCGTTGTGCGCCTGTGCAACCGGATGCTGGCCGGCAGCGCTGACCAGAGGTGCTGTGGCGGCCTCCCCTTGCAAGGTGTGCCGATCTTGTTGTCGGTCGGTTGCGGCGAGCGCCGGCCCCGACCGCTCGCTGGTAGTCGCGTCGGGTGGGTCGGCGGCCACCGCCGCCGCTCGGTCTGACGGAGTAGCGGGCGTCGGCGGCTCGTCTCTGACTTGCGTCTCTGTCTCTATCACAGGTAGAACATTACCTCCTTATTACGCTCATAAAATCCTAGAGTCGCACATTCAAAATCAAAGGATTTAGAGCAGATCAGATATGTTTAAAGTCATACAGTTAAAGACTTTTCCGATTTGCATAACAATTATCATACTTGTAGCGCATCACCTCTTTATCACGCTCATAAAATCTTAGAATCGCACATTCAAAATCAAAGAATTTAGAGCAGGTCATAGGTTTAAGGTCAAACAGCGGACTATTCAGATTTGCATGAAAATTGACACACAGGTCGAGCATGACCTCCTTATTACCCTCATAATATATTAGAGTCGCACATTCCAAATCAAAGGGTTTATAGCAGGTCAGATAGGTTTAAAGTCAAATAGAGGACTATTCCCATTTCCATGAAAATTGGCACAATGGTACAGCATAACTTCCTTATCAAGCTCATACAATCTTAAGAGTCGCACATTCAAAATCAAAGGATTTAGTGCAGGTCATAGGTTTAAGGTCAATCAGCGGTCTATTCGGATTTGCATGAACATTGCCTCACATTCACATTCGGCAACACATTCGCGGACTATTTGGATTTGCATGAAAATTGGCACACTGGTAGATCATGACCTCCTTATTACTCTCATGAAATGCTAGAGTCGCACATTCAAAACCAAAGGATTTAGAGCAGGTCAGATAGGTATAAAGTCAAACAGCGAACTATTCCGATTTGCATCAAAATTGGCAAATTGGTGGAACATGACCTCCCTATCACGCTCATAAAATCTTCGCACAGTCGCACATTTAAAATCAAAGGATTTAGAGCAGGTCATAGGTTTTAATGTTGTTTGACCTTAAACCTATGACCTGCTCTAAATCCTTTGGTTTTGAATGTGCGACTCTAAGATTGTATGAGCGTGATAAAGAGGTTATGCTCAGGGGCGCAGCCAGACCTTCAGAAAGGGGGGGCAAGCACCTGGGAGAGGCCCCCCACCCCAAAAAAATACCCCTGGATATGAAAAACTCTACGGATTTCGGCCACTTTATTTTGTGAGGCCCCCTTTTTAGCATTTTTTCTTCGTCTACTTTTGATGAGCTGGATTGGACCAGGACCCTCAGTAGGTATTGTACCAGACTTGTCAATGGTTCATATTTGTCATGAGTCGATTCACAGTGATTCACGGACCATAATGAATGATTCAATCATGATTCAATCACTCAACATTACCATAATGAATGATTCAATCATGATTCAATCACTCAACATTACCATAATGAATGATTCAATCATGATTCAATCACTCAACATTACCATAATGAATGATTGAATCTTGATTCAATCACTCAACATTAAAGGGAAGTGTCGACTCCTTTGTCTAACTCCTTTGATTTTGAATGTGCGACTCTAAGATTTTATGAGCGTGATAGGGAGGTCATGCTCTACCTGTGTGCCAATTGTCATGCACATCAGAATAGTCTGCTGTTTGACCTTAAACATATGACCTGCTCTAACTCCTTTGATTTTAAATGTGCGACTCTAAGATTTTACCAGAATGATCACTAGGTCGTGATCTATCTGTGTACCAATTTTGAAGCCAATCCAAATAGTCCGCGAATGTATTTCCGAATGTGAATGTGAGCCAATTGGACACGCGTGTTGTTTATTTTGATTAAAAAATGATATTTATAATACTTATTATAATTGCAAATTCCAAGTTCCAAAAGCATTAATGACTTTACGTTTCACTTTTTTAAACGAATAGAACATTTATTTTGATTTTGCATTAGGTATTATTGTTTATAAAGCATGATGTGGAATAAAGCGGCGCCGATGCGACAGTGATATTTGGGACATACGGAGGTCATGCAAATGTTTGTTTATGATTTAGTTTTTGATATGGTATAGCCTAGAAATTAGGAAAAGGTGGGTACCTTTTGATAATTTTTCGTGTGAAAAAGGTGTGCGTGTACTGTGTGGTTTATGAATCAAAGTATGAGTTAGTTACCTTTTCTAAGTATTTAGGTACCTACCCCCCCCCCCCCCTACCAGTTCCAAGGTATTCACCTAGTTAGGGCTGATTAAACAGTGGCTTTGTGCCCACTGGAGTTGGACACAAAGCCTCGCTTTCTTTACGCATAGATGAATTACAGGCTACAGCTCAGGACACAGAGCTCATATAATTGGCCATTAAGTGCCTGGTTTGTCCACAGAGCACAGCAGGGGCGGATCCAGGATTTTCTAAGGCAGGGGGCTTCAGGCCTGAGGGCGGCATATTTCCTCGGTGACGGGGGCGGCATGGTGCCTTCCGAGGGCGGCATAATGCCTTCCGAGGGCGGCGATGTACCTTCCGAGGGCGGCATAATGCGTTGTGAGGGCGGCAAGATGTCTTCTGAGGGTGCCAGGGTGCCTTCCAAGAGTGCTACGATGCTGTTGGTGGACGCAAGGGCGCCCTGGCGGCCTCCCGAAAACGCTACGGTGCCTTCGGCGCCGGCAAATCCTATACAAAAATGGCGCCGTTTTCTAAGGCAGGGGGCTTCAGCCCCTACGGCCCCCCCCCCCCCCCCCCTGGATCCGCCACTGGAGCACAGATGAATGCTGGGCCGCTGGCATATTTTGTGGACAGTTTATGCTGTTCGGCCAAAAAAGAATGATTCTTTGAGCAATGAATGATTCAATCAGCCTATTTTCTCTGTATGAATGATTGAATCAGTGACTCACAACAGGTTTGCGCATGAGGTGAATCGATTCATGAGTCATTCATTTGAAATAAGAATGATTCAATCAAAAGTAGTCGATTCACATTGAATCATTGACAAGTCTGCATTGTACTGAGCGCATTACTAATTTGTATTGTTACGTACAGGAGAGAAAACATATCTTAGCCATGACAACAGGTGAGGGTCGGCTTTTGAGTGTGGGGGCGGCTGAAATGACAAATAAATGTACCCCTATTTTGATACATGTATTTAAGCCTTTGCAGCATTTTTAATGTGGATTTTCATGTTATAGTAGATAGGTATGTACTTGTTAGTTAGCGCGCGGCGCGAAATTTTTACGGTTTTGCCTGATAAAACCCAGAAATATAGGCGGTGTGCCTTGTAGAGGATAATAAGCTAAAAATGATATTCATTCAATTCAGCGTTACGACGAACCGATGACGATGGCTATGGCTTCGTTATGACGATGACTACCGATGTGACGCCGCGAAGCGGCGTGAAAATGTTAATTTTAGGTCCTGGAAAACGAAATGTTAATATTGGAACCAGACCGTGAGGTGAGATGGCTTGGGGAGATGGTCCTGGCCTGTTTCGACTATTAGCTCTTCGGTCCAGAAAATTGTGCACCGCTGGAGCAGCTTCCGGGTGCCGATCTCCTCGTCTTTGCGTTCGCGTCGCCTTTTTCGGAACTCGGCAAACTAGCTAAACATGTAGCCTGCTTGAAACTTATAAGTGAATATTTTATGAAGGGAATGGGCCCTGGGGCCAGCAATTACCGCCAAGGAGAGCCTCTGCCAGACACTTAATGCAATTCTTTTTCCCATTTTCCAAATTTGTATAAGCAATTGCGAAACTTGTGTCATGCCGCGAAGCGGCGCGACATTTTCCAGTTTTTGACACTACCTGGATTTGTACTGCACTGCAAAGACAATTTTTACGATAAATTGTTATTTTTTCCCCTCAAAAAGTGTGTGTGTGTGTGTGGGAGGGAGGGGGTCGACCCTCCCCCGCCTTCTAAAAGTGGGGGAAGTTTGCCCAGACCTCCCCCCGACCCTCCCGTCGGCGACGCCCCTGGCTGACAAATATTGCAGCACACACTCCTGAGAGGAAAATTGTTAAATTGTTTTGTACTACCATAACCCCCCCCCCCCCCCCCCGAATTCAAAAACGCATCAGACTTATCAAATAATCATTTTGAAACCCAAGAAAACATTGCACCAGGTGGGTCAGAGTACAGCACATTACCGCTCATTATGACCGCGCCGACGACCACGGCTAGCAGGCGCTCCAGCTATAGCAGGCGCTGCAGGCGACGGCTAGCAACTCCTGGGCAGGCTCGAGGGCCCCGTTCACAGACTCAATAGCCCTCTGGATAAGCTTGAGAGGGCCCTGAACAGACTCAATGGCCCCTTGGCAACCCGAGAGGCCCCTAAGCAGACTCTAATAGCCCCTGTGCAGGTTCGAGAACAGGATCAATGGACCATTGGGAAAGCTCGAGAGGCCCCTGAACAGACTAATGGCCCCTAGGCAGGTTCAAGAGGCCCTTGAACAGACTCAATGGGCCCCTGGGCAAGTTCGAGAGGCCCCTGGGCAGGTTCGAGAGGCCCCTGAACAGACTCGATGGTCCTCTGGGAAAACTATAATGGGCCCCTGGGCAGGTTCAAGAGGCCCCAAAACAGACTATAATGGGCCCCTGGCCAGGCTCGAGAGGCCCCTGAACATACTCAATGGGCCCCTGGACATGCTCGAGAGGCCACTGGGCAGGTTTGTTGGCCCGTGGGTGGGCTCAATTGGCCCCTAGACAAGTGGACATGCTCTAGAGGCCCCTGGGCAGGTTTTTGGGGCCCCTGACTTAATGGGCCCCAGGGCATGCTCGAAAGGTCCCTGGGCATGTTTGTGCACCCTTGAGTGGGCTCAATGGGCCTCTGGACATGCTGGAGAGGCCCCTACAGTTTGTTGGGCCCCTCGGTGGGCTCAATGGGCCCCTGGACATGCCCAAGAGGCCCCCTGGGCCGGCTTCGAAAGCCCTTCAGTGTCTCTTAAGGCCCTTGACATGCACCAGAGTGACCCTTGCCTGGTTTGAGTGCTCCTCTGTGACTTTTTGAAAGCCATTTAGCTAATGCAAATGGTATCTGGGCCAATCTCGGCGGGGCCCCCTGGACCCGTAAGGGGGGGGAGGCAATTGCCTCCCTTGCCCCCCCCCCCCCCCCTGGCTGCGCCCCTGGTTATGCTCTACCATTGTGCTAATTTTCATGCAAATCGGAATAGTCCGCTGTTTGACTTTAAACCTATCTGACCTGCTCTAAATCCTTTGATTTTGAATGTGCAACTCTACTTTTGTATGAGGGTAATAAGGAGGTCATGCTCGACCTGTGTGCCAATTTTCATGCTAAACTGAATAGTCCGCGAATGTGTTTCTGAATGTGAATGTGAATGTGAGCTAGTTTGGCACGCGTTTTCTAGAGCTAAATTATAATTTGCATGTTTACCATGAATGAAAAACCTTCCCAAATATCTTGAGATGAGTACCCCAGTGTTTTATTTTAGACCAGTGTATGTTAAACAACGAAATAAAGTGCAATGAGATTTCAGTTTATCCACTTGCACCAACTTAATTCGACTCTTCCACCAGTGTAAGAGCTTCATGCCAAGGATACTTTTTAAAAACATGAACGGGCTATTTGGCCAAGACCCGCTGAATCCGCGAGCTTCAGTATGTCATCATGGGCGTCGGAGTGGGGGGAGGGGCAGGGGCGTAGCCAGGATTTCGGCCAGGGGGGAGGGGCAAACGGGATCAGAGGGGTCCTCGTAGCCAATTGGGGGGCCACACACTGGCGGATCTAGGGTTCGAGTTTGGGGGTAAAAATTTATATCCCATCAAACCGCCTGAAATCAGCACAAAATGTACACATTTCCTGATAAGAAAATCTAAGCAACTTTATCTAAGGAAAGTTTGTTTTAAATCAGCTATCAATGCATAAGCAAGCAAAATCTGATGAGTTTTCAGAAATGTGAGACTTTGGGATTCCCCCTAAAAAAAACTTCCGTGCATTTTTCTTTTCTTTTTTTCTTCGATTTCCGGGTTCAAAAGTGTACGCCGTGAGGTTCGTTTTCGAGCTATTAAGCATCTCGTGAACCCATGCAGATCGAGCGATGGCAAAGCGCGGGCTCGAATCCCGCTGCAGACAACAATTTTTCAATTCGACGGAATGAGGAAACGACGTGAATAGTCACTGACTGTGTCCTTTTTTAAATATTATATTATTGCTAATGATCTCATATCAACTAAATAATTAATATATGATATATTCATTAATGCATGTATTATTTAGTTATTATGTGAGAAGACCATTAGTAATGCAATAATATTAAATATAGGTATCGTACGTGATTAGGAATATCATATTTTAGGCAACATACTGTGGCAAAATATCCGATCTAGACATCAGTATTCTTGATTTGCACTATATTATATATATATATATTAGAGGTGCCACTTTTCTACCCGCTTACCCACGAGACGTGGGTAGTTAGTAAAGTAATTTTGGGTAGTTACTACCCACGTGGTAGTTGTGGGTAGCACAAGCAATCATTTGGCTGAAGTGGGTAGTTGGCGGGTAGCAGAATTTTCAACTTTTCAAAAAAGGATAGTTTTAAACCTTATTTCAGTGACTGGGCTTTCATTTCAGCAATATCATTCAAGTTTATTGCATGAATTTGCATAATTTAAAGGTTTTTGCTTTAATTTTCTTCAATCCCAAAATAGTACAATTTATGTTGAGGGTAGTTGTGGGTAGTTGACAGCTTATTTGAGCACGTGGGTAGTCGTGGGTAGTTGAGTGTTTGCGGCGAGGCGCAGGTAGTCAGCCAGTTAGGTGTCAAGGATGTATATAACGAGCGAGGCCGAAGGCCGAGCGAAGTCTTACCAAACTTGCGGGGAAAACAATATTGAGCGGCCTGATATGAAATATGAAATATGAAGAGAGCAAAATTCTTTGGACCCAAATAGTCCAGAAAATGACACAAATTCCAAGGCTGTTAACACGACAATGACTGCTAACAGAACTGACACAAATTAAATAATTCAATTATAAACACATTCCACTAACTAACCAGAAACTGGAACATAAAGCGAGACGCGGACCAATAAATACCCTGCCGTCGGTGACGAAGAATGCCACTGCACGGGAGTGAATGCAAAGGCTGTACAAATCTGTATTATTCTTGATTGAAACACGAACGCCATACTTGCCGCGAATGTTGTGCATCCATATTTGGTATATTATTCCAAATCTGGTGGTGACCTTCATTTGTCGGTATGTTTTCTAGTTTTTATAGTATATGTTTAGTATATACTAAAAAAAACTTTTGAGTACCCAGTGTTCTATTGCCCTGGTCCTAACGTCACAATAACTTCACGCGCATCCACATGAGGGCTTGCGCTGTTATTGTAGCTCGTTGGCTATGCTACCAAATGCTGCCATATTTAGGGAAATAGGAGGTCGGACAGATCATTTTGTAACCAACGCTTAAAAGTCGATAACATTGACTCGGTAGGCCTGAGGCAGGCACGTAGCCAAGGGGGAGGCTACCCGCCCCCCCCGCCCTGGAGGCCCGGCGGGCCCTTTTCGGGCGCGCAGCGCACCGAAAAGGGCCGACGAGACCACGCTCATGGACTACGCGAAGCGTGGTCTTTAAGAGTTTAGAGCATTTCAGAGGTTTTTTAGGGGCACCAGGGCCCTTTATGAAAGACCACGAGGGCCCTTGGACGTTCAGCAGAGCCCTGTACATGTCAGAAGGGCCCCTGTACAAGCCGAAAGGGCCCCTGAGCGGGTCAAAGGGCCCCTGAACACGTCGAATGAGCACCGAGCCAGCACAGAGGGATCCCTGGGAAGGTCGGAGAGGCCCCTGAGCATGTCGGCAGGGCGACAAGGCAGCCAGTGCAGACCCTTGCCAGGTCTTAAGGACCCCCTGCACAGGCTGGAGGGCCCCTGGACAGACCAGCACCAGAGGGCCTCTGGGAAGTTAAAAGGGCCCCTGTGCATGTCAGAGGGGCCCCTGACCAGACCAAAAGGGCCCCTGAACATGCCGAATGGGCTCCTAGTCAGCACGGAGGGGCCCCAGGGCAGGTCGAAGGGCCCTCTGAGCATGTTGACAAGGCGACAAAACAGACAGCGCAGTCTCTTGCCAGGTTGGAAGGGCCCCTTAGAAGGCTGGAGGGCTCCTGGGCAGACCAGAGGGCCCTTGGGAAGCTCAAAGGGCCCCTGTGCATGTCAAAGGGGCCCCTGACCAGACCGAAAGGGTCCCTGAGCGGGTCAGATGGCCCCTGATTACGCCGAATGGGCCTCTGGCCAGCACAGAAGGACCCCTGGGCAGGTCGGAGAGGCCCCTGAGGATGTCGGCAGGGTGAAAAAGCAGCCAGTGCAGTCCCTGGCCAGCTCGGAAGGGCCCCTGAGCAGGCTGGAGGGCCCCTGGACAGACCAGAGAGCCCTGGACAGACCAGAGGGCCCTGGACAGACCAGAGGGCCCCTGGATAGATCAGAGGGCCCCTGGAAAGTTGAACCTCACAAAATAAAGTGGCCGAAATCCGTAGAGTTTTTCATATCCTTTTTTTTGTTGGGGGGGGGGGGTTAACGCTCGGGAAGGGGCCCTTTCGAGGCGCCGCCCCCCCCCCCCCCCCACACACCCCCTGGACGAAATTCTGGCTACGTGCCTGGCCTGAGGGGCCCTCGAAATGCCTGAGGGGGCCCTCGAAATGTCTGAGGGGCCCTCGAAAGGAATTGGAGGCCCTGGGAAGGCCTGAGGGGCCCTCGAAATAAATACCAGCTCTTAAATGCTGTTATTTATTCGTGTTAGATTTGTTCGTGGACGTTCTTTATGAGACATAAGGCGTTTTGCGGGCACCTGACACCATCCAAAACACTGGGGCCTTCGGCCCCAGGGGGGCCTCGCTCGGTCGCCAGAGGGGCCCACCTGGCCTCCAGGGGGGGGGGGGGCATGCCCCCCCCCCCCCCCCCTTGGCTACGCCTCTGGGGAGGGGACACGTCCCCCAACATTTTCAGATTTTAACATTACGCCTATGGGCGTTGCATGGAAAGAATCAACTTCAACATGCCTCCCCCCCCCCCCCCCCCCCACACACAACTTTGAGAAGGTGGCGACGCCCTTGTATGTCCTGATCTGAATCCACGCCATGGCAGACTGTTAGCAGTCTCAGAAGTGGCTGCTCGAGGGTTGCTGGCTCGAGGGCTCGAGGGTTGCTGGCTCGGGGGCTCGAGGGTTGCTGGCTCGAGGGCTCGAGGGTTGCTGGCTCGGGGGCTCGAGGGTTGCTGGCTCGGGGGCTCGAGGGTTGCTGGCTCGAGGGCTCGAGGGTTGCTGGCTCGAGGGCTCGAGGGTTGCTGGCTCGGGGGCTCGAGGGTTGCTGGCTCGGGGGCTCGAGGGTTGCTGGCTCGGGGGCTCGAGGGTTGCTGGCTCGGGGGCTCGAGGGTTGCCTCGTACCAGTCAGCAGAGGGGTTCGGTACGCTGAAATCTGAACTGCCCCCTGTTAACGGTCAGCTTGTGTTTGTTTTATGCCTTCTTTAACGCGCATCAGTCAGTATTGACTATTAGCGTCGATGCCTTGTGTCTTTGTCCTAAGTCGTCAGTTTGTCAGTCGTCTTGACACGCGCCACATCCGCCGTCGACAACGAACGCCACGCTTAGCGGTCAACTGACCCCAGCGTTCTGCGCTGTTCGGTACTCAGCCGCCATAGTTGATTGAACAATCTGCAATCTGCGTTCAGACGATTCACAGATGTAGCCTCACAAGACCGGATCGATTCAACAGAGTATATTTAGCAGCAGTTTCGCGCAGGAATAACAATTGGCCCCCGCGGACCCCCAGTCTCTGTCCAATCTCCAGTCTCCGCCCGCTGGCGTTTGACAAAGATGGCACAAAATAGCTACGAATTCGGTAGATTATAATAAGCCCGGCAAAACTACCGGCGTATGGATCATAAAAAAATCAGCGTCCCACAATCGTACACCCACAAAAATATCCGCATCGACCAACGATGTTTAGAGTTCGATTGCTGCCATGATAATACGAACCGCCCGATAAACCACGTCATGACATCATATAGATGTCGCTGGCGACGCCACCAACACTGTATATATGGCGCCACTGTAGCGCTGCGAGTGTGACCAGTCGGCTGGTTGCGCCGCTGCCTCTGTTCAGCCGGGAGCCGCCGCTCCACGGCTGGTGCGAGGGGTCAACCAGCTGGCGTCGTCGTCAACCAGCTGGCGTCGTCGTCCGGAGCCGCCGCCTAGCCGGGCCGATAGTGCGGCGTCCGCTCACGCCGTCAAGTACCGGTAGACCAGGGCGATCAGAATGGCGACCACTATCGGCACCACCCAGTTCATGGTGCCCCTGAAGAAAGAGGCTCGGTCAGCAGCGTGCAAACGTAGCGATGCCGGACAGGTAAACTTACATCGGGCAGATATGATATCAGCGAGAGTGAGACAAATAGAGCTGTAACCCTCGCCCGGGGGGGGGGGGGGGGGGGGTGGATGCCACCTCCCCCCTCGGTTTTTCTGGAATAACTCGCGTAGTTTCCAACCGATTTTGATGCAACTTTCGGTACCCTACTTTAAAAAAATGCCACATACTCTGAAAATTCTGCATTTCTAACCCACATGACCCGTGACCTATGACCCGTTTCTCAAGGTCATGTCAGGCGCAACTGGCGTCCCGCAGTATCGATGCTTGTAACTTGTGCAGTTTTCGAGTGTGTGTTGTTCAGGAGCATATGCATAGGTGTTTTCAGGTGACAGTTGTGGTTTCCACTGAGATTGTGACCTCGATTGACCTTTTCAGAGGTCAACTGAGGTCATTGACCTCCGATTACCTCAGATTACTTGTTTAGGCTTCTGGCGGTTTCTAGGACATTTTGTGGCACTGATTTCAAATTTGGGATCCATTTGACATAATTATATGTTCCGCTGGGGTCATGCGCTTCCACAGGTCAACCGAGGTCACTGACCTCAGATGACCTGACATGACCTTTTGGGAATTTGGCAGTTTTTAGGATATTTTGTGACGCTGATTACGAATTTGGCACCCATTAAGCATTGTGATATGCTCATTCACGATTCTAGCTCGATAAAATTAAATGTATACGCATTTACAATTTTGATGACTTTTTGGTCATTGACATGACCTCAGAGGTCACCTAATGACCAAAGACCTTAAAATGGGGCATCAGCGGCTTCCTCTCGTCACAAGCAACACGCTCGTTGACGCGAGGCTCTAGCTCAATTAGGGACGAGACGCTAAGTCGAGGGTCGGGAGGGGGGAGGGGGGTCGTACCAACCCTTCCTACCCGAACACGTAGTGATTTTGCCCTACCCGGGCGAGGGTTAAATGGTTAAAATGGATCAAAAGAGGAAAAAATGGATAAAATATGTCGGTTAGTGACATATAAATTGACAGTTAATAAGCAATCAGGTTGATACCAGGGACCAGGAAAAAATGGAAAGAAATAGACATAACTATTAACTAGACAGTCGTGGGGTGACACTGTAATTAATATGTACTACCTTTAAGTCATTTGGGTATCTCAAACCAAAAAGTCACGCCAGGTCGGGTAAAAAAAGTCACCCTTGGATGAACCACAGTTTTCTAGCTTTCTGCTACATTCGCCTGCCAGTTGGTGATTCAACAATCTTCGATTTGATACCGTGTCAGCCAGGTGCAAAAAAACAAAGTTCGACAAGCAGAGCCGAACAGTCGTCGCCCGATTTAACCACCGAATCGACCATTAAATCGATTATTCGACATATTTGAGTGATTCCAGCCTACAGCTGCCTTCACGAAGGATTGCCAGCGAGTCGCCCACACCAGGACCATATCCTCCACACTGCCCATGTGGGGAGTGGCGCCAGCTGCCCCGCCGAGGCTGATCCTTCTGCGACGGCGTCTGTGGTGCGGCTGATAGGCACGTTGGAACGCCGTAGCAAGTGGGTGGGGAGGGAGAGGCAGTGAAACTTTGATCTCACATTGAGAGAAGCCAAGCCAATGTAAGACTTCTTTGCAGTTTTGAGCTCTTCTCACGTTGGCGAAAATGTTGCTAGCTTAAGTTTTCCTCATTAACACGCGCCCTGGACGGGGGGGGGGGGCGAAATCCGCACACCCCTCCGGTTTTTCGAGGATAGCGCAAAAACGGCGGCGCGCAGCGCCACCGTTTTTTAGTACACCTGTGCGGCAATGAACTTCCCACATTATGTACAATTCTTGACCTCGGGTCATCTCAGGTCAGGTCACCAGACCAGGTCACGTGATGACCTCAACTT
The DNA here is from genome assembly GCA_036785665.1 of Chirona hameri. Classification (NCBI taxonomy): domain Eukaryota; kingdom Metazoa; phylum Arthropoda; class Thecostraca; order Balanomorpha; family Balanidae; genus Chirona; species Chirona hameri. The sequence continues at coordinate 115,989 of JAXIVJ010001470.1, read as the reverse complement.
CAAAACGAGTACAGTAGTACCACAGCCACAGTTTACGCCGATCAGTTTCAAACTTGCAGGACTTCATAAGGTCATAGATACCTACAAATTTTTATCTCGGATTTTGAATATCGGTGACCTAAGGTCGGGTCAATTTCGTGACCGCCATCACTGTTTTGTCATTAACTATCGACATCATGAAGATATAGAAGTGAAAACGATACCAATGTGTTTGCCTCGTCAAGACACGTCTCCCAATATGCAACATGACCTACTTGGGTCACCACTTGACCTTGACCTGAGGTCAAATTTCTCAGTTGACCTAACCTGCGCCTTGTTCACGACCTCCTGCTGACGGGTTGCCCACGGCTGCCCAAAACGGCAGCACGCACCAACCTACGTCATCGCCGGCGATTACTACTTGAACACAAATGCTGTCGATTCACGATACATATCTGACGTACTTGCTACGATAAATTTGCTCCTACAGATAGCCAAAGTAGCAGAGCTTATGGTACCTAATACCAACATAAACAGTAAACTAAAATTATCGCAGACTTACTCCATATCCATCTTCGCTTCTTCAAGCTTTTCGCTTGAAGATCGTTGATTGTTTATCGACGCTTCACGTTTGGAAATTGCCGCGTGGGCCAATTTGTGTTATTTGCTGCCCGGCTGACGTGATTTTCCGGCAGCAGCGACAGCAGGAGGCAGCAGAGGTATGACGTCATACACCGTACCCCTCCCCGCATCCCATTGCCCCCACTGGTCCACGCTGATTGGTCGATACGTATTGACAGCATTAGGCAGCAGCAGTCAGCCCGTCAGCAGGCGTCGTGAACAAGGCTCTGGTCAATATGAATACGATTCGAAGTACCGTGACGAGACAAACACGATGGTGTCAAACGTTATCTTTATTAGGTGAAAAGTTTTTGCGAAAAACAGTTTTGACAAAAATAGCCTTTATGACATTCGAAAATAACCTTTTATACCTAAATTGAGCCTAAACTATGGACCTGAGCTCAAATCTGAGGTCACCAATGGCGATTGCATTTTTCAAGAGCTTTCGATTGTTGTGTTTTCCGTTTGTTGCTATCTATCATAGTTCCCGAGATATTGGGTGTTCGAAGCGAAGTCCTAAAACTGGAAAATCTGACCTTTGATGATCTCCGGTGACCTCAATTTTGACCTGACCTAAAAAAAGATCCATATACTTTCGATAGAGCTTGGCTCGAGCTATCTAACGACGTTTTCCGCTTGTCGCTACGTTGCGTGGTTTTCGAGATAATAGGGGGCGAAATCCGACCCCCCCCCCCCCCTCCAGGGCGTGTAATTATCAAAGGCCCTCCAGGGCGCGTGTTAGCAAAATAAAAGATGCCTCTTGTTCCTACGCCTATGTCGGCTCACGACACTCTCCGTCCGATACCCCTCCGCCCCGATAACCGCTGAGGGCCTGCCGTACCGGCCGATAGCGACAGAGAGCGGGGAGATGGGACACGGCGCCACGGACGCCCCCCCCCCCCCCCCCCCCCCACGACAGATAGCCAGTATCCATATGCAGTAGATATGCAGCAGAAGCGTGCGGCTTTGTTGCGCTGGGATTATAAGGATAACCCTTGTTTTACCCGCTATCTCAGCACATACAGCGCCTGTGGTGTCAGCAGCACATACAGCGCCTGTGGTGTCAGCAGCACATACAGCGCCTGTGGTGTGAACAGCACATACAGCGCCTGTGGTGTGAGCAGCACATACAGCGCCTGTGGTGTCAGCAGCACATACAGCGCCTGTGGTGTGAGCAGCACATACAGCGTATGTGGTGTCAGCAGCACATACAGCGCCTGTGGTGTGAACAGCACATACAGCGCCTGTGGTGTGAGCAGCACATACAGCGCCTGTGGTGTGAGCAGCACATACAGCGCCTGTGGTGTGAGCAGCACATACAGCGCTTGTGGTGTCAGCAGCACATACAGCGCCTGTGGTGTCAGCAGCACATACAGCGCCTGTGGTATATCAGCACATACAGCGCCTGTGGTGTCAGCAGCACATACAGCGCCTGTGGTGTCAGCAGCACATACAGCGCCTGTGGTGTCAGCAGCACATACAGCGCCTGTGGTGTTAACAGCACATACAGCGCCTGTGGTGTCAGCAGCACATACAGCGCCTGTGGTGTCAGCAGCACATACAGCGCCTGTGGTGCCAGCAGCACATACAGCGTCTGTGGTGTCAGCAGCACATACAGCGCCTGTGGTGTCAGCAGCACATACAGCGCCTGTGGTGTCAGCAGCACATACAGCGCCTGTGGTGTCAGCAGCACATACAGCGCCTGTGCTGTCAGCAGCACATACAGCGCCTGTGGTGTCAGCAGCACATACAGCGCCTGTGGTGTCAGCAGCACATACAGCGCCTGTGGTGTGAACAGCACATACAGCGCATGTGGTGTGAGCAGCACATACAGCGCCTGTGGTGTCAGCAGCACATACAGCGCCTGTGGTGTCAGCAGCACATACAGCGCCTGTGGTGTCAGCAGCACATACAGCGCCTGTGGTGTGAGCAGCACATACAGCGCCTGTGGTGTCAGCAGCACATACAGCGCCTGTGGTGTCAGCAGCACATACAGCGCCTGTGGTGTCAGCAGCACATACAGCGCCTGTGGTGTCAGCAGCACATACAGCGCCTGTGGTGTCAGCAGCACATACAGCGCCTGTGGTGTGAACAGCACATACAGCGCCTGTGGTGTCAGCAGCACATACAGCGCCTGTGGTGTCAGCAGCACATACAGCGCCTGTGGTGTCAGCAGCACATACAGCGTCTGTGGTGTCAGCAGCACATACAGCGCCTGTGGTGTCAGCAGCACATACAGCGCATGCGGTGTGAGCAGCACATACAGCGCCTGTGGTGTCAGCAGCACATACAGCGCCTGTGCTGTCAGCAGCACATACAGCGCCTGTGGTGTCAGCAGCACATACAGCGCCTGTGGTGTCAGCAGCACATACAGCGTATGTGGTGTCAGCAGCACATACAGCGCCTGTGGTATCTCAGCACATACAGCGCCTATGGTGTGAGCAGCACATACAGCGTATGTGGTGTGAGCAGCACATACAGCGCCTGTGGTGTGAGCAGCACATACAGCGCCTGTGGTGTGAGCAGCACATACAGCGCTTGTGGTGTCAGCAGCACATACAGCGCCTGTGGTGTGAACAGCACATACAGCGCCTGTGGTGTGAGCAGCACATACAGCGCCTGTGGTGTCAGCAGCACATACAGCGCCTGTGGTGTCAGCAGCACATACAGCGCCTGTGGTGTCAGCAGCACATACAGCGCCTGTGGTGTCATAAAGACATAAAAGAAAAGTGCAACAAAGAGCCTCTTGGGCCCATCCGAGGTTGCACCCCCCCCCCCCATCCCCCCCCCCCCCCCCCCCCCTCACCAGTCTCGCCCCTTCAAATCACCTTACTCTACCTGCATAAAAGAAGGCTAATCCCACGAGTATTTATGAACTAATCCCTTCTCTGTAAAGTATTTATCTAATCTAATTTTGAAGGAAGCAAGTGTCACTGCATCAGCGACATCCCCTGGTAGCATATTCCAATGTCCTACAACCCTTCTACTGAAAAATGACTGTCGTAGCCTAGTCCTACTTTGTTTCATAATGAGTTTATGCTGATGACCTCTACCTCGATTTTCCCTATTGAACTCAAACATACCCTTTAAATATCCAGAATGCTGACTATTTACAAATTTGAAGACTTCAATTAGATCTCCTCTTAGCCTTCTATATCTAAGTGAAAACATACCCAATTTCCTTAATCTATCTTCATAAGGTAAACTACCAAGACAATTAATCATTTTTGTTGCCCTTTTTTGAACTCTTTCTAACAACCAGCAATCTTTCTCATATGTTGGAGACCAGGCTAGTACACAATACTCCAAATGTGGTCTAACGTATGCACAATACAGTTTTGTTATTACCTTTTCACTCTTGTAGGAAACATTTCTGTTAATGGCCCCTAGCATTCTAAGTGCCTTTTTCCTAGCTTCTACAACCTGGTCTGACGCTGATAGTCTATTGTTTACCACGACACCTAAATCTCTTTCCTTTTCAATCTGCTCCATTTTCTGCCCACCCATTTCATACCTATGTTTACTGCTAACCCGTCCAGCGTGCATAATCTTACATTTACTGTTGTGATGTGTCTTTATATGTTGCATGTTGCATGTGTTGCATACTTGTTATGTTGGGGCATGCTGCATGTGTTGCTTACTCGCACGAGTGGCATGTTGGTGTGACTTGCATGTTTCTTTCTCAGGGTGTCTCTATTCATTTCTGCTTTTCTATTGAATAAACTCAAGCTCAAGAAACTGTGTGTTCTTGCTTCGAAAGCTTTCTAACATTACTCAAATTGAATTTCATCTGCCATGCTTCAGACCACTCAACTAGCTTGTCCAGATCTGATTGAAAAACATCCTGATCATGTTTTCCTCTAATAATCCTGACAACTTTTAGATCGTCTGCAAATTTCAAGACTTTGCTGTCTATACTGTTCTCAATTGCATTCACAAATATTATAAAAAGCAATGGGCCCAGGACTGAGCCCTGTGGAACCCCACTGAGAACCTCCTTCCATTGTGATTGGCACCCATTCAATATAACCCTTTGCTGGCGTCCTGAAAGCCACGTTTCTATCCAATCCAGAATCTTGCCCCTGATCCCATGAATTTTAAGTTGCAACCCCAGTCTTGTATGGGGGACTTTGTCAAATGCTTTACTGAAATCAAGAAAAGCTACATCTAGCTGTTTACCCTGATCAACGCTATCTGTTGCAACATCCAAAAACTCCAGAAGATTAGTTAAACAAGAACGGCCCTTCCTAAAGCCATGCTGTGTATCTTTGATGAGTTCATTTTGCTCCAAGAATTCAACAATCTTATCTTTGATGATTGATTCAAGCACCTTGCAGACTAATGAGGTCAGACTAACTGGTCTATAGTTTTCCTCTTTACTTCTATCTCCCTTTTTATGAATAGGAACAACATTTGCTCTTTTCCAATCAAGTGGAATTTTACTATCTGCAAGTGATTTAGAAAATATTATGGCTAATGGAACCGACAACTCCCTTTCAGATTCTCTTAAAAGTCTAGCATGGATTTCATCAGGTCCTTCTGCCTTGTTAGGCCTTACTTTCTTTAGATATTCTTGTGCTTGCGACGTTTAAAGACTGTATTGATATCAAAAACAGTAGAGTGGCTCGGGCCTCACGCTGCACATACCGCCGTCCGCCCCGCTCAGCTTCCGACTGCCGGCCGCCGGCTCCCGTATTGAGAAAACAGACACTGCTGCTGTAGCGCACGTGCGCTGCACGCCGGAGGCACCTGCGGTCCGCTGAACCACACCTCCCCCTGATCATGAGGATCACTCGCACCCTACACAACAATCTCGCCGCGGAGGCCGGCGGCGGCGCTGACTCCGACGAGGAGCCACGGCGGGGGAATCTGACACCGTGCTGTCGCACTGTGGCGCATCACACAAGTCCGACTGATCAGCAGTCGGATGGGGCACAGGAACAGACTCCATCACGTACAGCGGGTCATCACTGTCATCGTCAGGTGCAGGACTCTGAGGTGGCTGCTCACTGTTCCTGCGTCGCAGGTCCCTAACGTGGCGCGGCATGCCGTCCACTTCCACGACCTGCGGGGAGACCACGGCCGTGACGGTACCCCGCCCAGACGGCTCCGTACACCGCGTCCCGCGGCGCCTCACCCACACCGCGTCACCGACTGCGTGCACGCCCAGCTCCGCCGCAGTGAGCTCCATCGCCCCGGCCTCGGCGCACTCCACCGTCCCAGATGGAGCGGCTGCCAGCCGCACACAGTCACGTGGCTCATAGCGATGCACTCCGCAGAACGGTGCGCTGCCGGCCCCTTCGCCATCGCGCGGCGTCACATTATATAAGTGCACTGCCTCGGCGATGGCACACCGTTTCCGAGCGGCGATAACTTTCACCGTTCGGTGACTCCGCTCGATCACTCCGTTTCCGCTCGGCGCATGCGCCGCCCGGAACCTCACCGTCACCCCCCAGCGAGCGGTGAGGACGGCGAACGGTCGGCCGCGGAAGACCGGATCGTTGTCACATAGGAGCTCCACCGGGGCCCCCCGCTCATAAAATATTTCCTCAAGCCGCTGGACGATGCTCGAGCTATCCTGTCGACGCAGTGACCGCCACACAGCGAACCGCGACGGTCCACAGTCAATCACGCTGAGGTACGACTGACCCTCGTGGTGTGTAACGTCAATGGCTAGTCTCCACCATGTTTGTGGCACCGCTAGTGACCCGTGCCGCCACTTGACTGGGGCCGGGTCGATCGCTCGGCACACATCGCAATTCGCCACCACAGCGCGCACTTGCGCTCGGGTCACATGACCGATACACCGGCGAGCAAAGTACAGCGTCCTTCGAACACCCGGGTGACCGGCTCGCTTGTGTACTTCGGCAATGCTCTCCGCACCGACGGCGGCTGCACTCACAGCTGGCGGCTCACAGACGGCGGCCGCACTCACAGCTGGCAGCTCACAGGCGGCGGCTGCACTCACAGCTGGCGGCTCACAGACGGCGGCCGCACTCACAGTTGGCGGCACACCGAGGGCGGCTACACTCACAGCTGGCAGCTCACAGGCGGCGGCCGCGCTCACAGCCGGCGGCTTATCGCGAAGCCACTCCTTGGGCACGCGCGTCAGCGCGTCGGAGCGGTTCTCCGCCGATCGCACGAGCGCCACAGACAAGTTGAGCTGCAGCTCGCTGACCAGCTGACGGATGATCTCGACGCGACGCCGGATTAACAGCTCGCCGTGCGCCTTGGTACGGAGGCGCGCGCGACCACTGATCGCGTCATCAATCCAGCGGGACACCGTCACCGAGTCCGTGCGGAGGTCAATTGTCCGCGCACCCCAGGCGACGGCCAGGCTTACACCTCGGATGGCCGCATCCGGCTCGGCCATGTTGATATGCATGGCCTCATCGCGCCTGAGCCAGCACGCATCCTCGATGACGTCACCGCCTGACGTCTCCAGGACAACCCCCGTGGCCAGCGAGCTCGCGTCAGTCCAGACGACTACACCATCGCCCTCCACGCACCATACGCCTCGAGCTGGATCGTCACTGACTAGGCGACTCGCAACGCTGTCCATCTGCGCACGCAGCGCCGCCTCCTCGGTGACGTCATCCCAACCCTGCGTCAGCTCGTTCACGCGCCGCTTGATCCATGCCACCGCGGGCCGGAGCCATCCGCACACGGGCAAATGGGCCACCAGTCGCCCACACCACGCGAACACGGTTCGGCGAGTCACACGCGCTGGCGGCGCGTCCACAGCGTTGTCCCGCACCCACCGCAACTCTCCGTCATCTGCCTGGACTCGCAGGCCCAGGAGCCGGGCTCCGCTGGCCGCTCGCTCCGGCGGCTTGCACGCCAGACCGTACTTGGCGAAGTGTTGCACTACACTCTCGGCACTGGCGACATCCTCGTTGACAAGCAAGTCGTCCACATACGCCAGCACCGCCCGCTCTATCGCTGGGTCCTGTGACAACACAGCACGGACGACCGCCTTCATAACCAGCGGAGCCACGTTCAGCCCGAATCCCAGCCTGGTCAGACAGTAACGCTGACCGCGCACCACCACTGTCTGAAAAGGCCACAGCTGCTGCTCCACACGTAGCTGAAGGTAGGCCTTCTTCAGATCTACGACGGCGACGCGCGATCCGTGCTTCCGCCACTTGCGCAACTGGTCTGCGCACACGTCGGAGTCCGCGATGTGAGCAGTGACGTGGCTGTTGAGCTCACGATAGTCGAGCACTGGTCTCACTTTGGCCTTGTTTCTCTGCTGCACCGCCATCAACGGCACCAGTCCGCGTGGCGGCCCGTGCTGCGCCTCGTCGTAGGGCACCAGCCAACCGCTGGCGATCCACTCGTCCAGCTCCTCGTCAAACTCTTGACGCGCGGCTGGCGGCACGGCGTACTGCTCGACCCTGTTGCCGAGACACTCGGGCCCCCCACCGTCCGCCCACTTCCACGCCACTGTCCATGCTCGTTCCGCCGCGTCAAACCGCGCTCTAAAGTCAGCCGCATCCACCTCGAGCGGCGGGCACACCGCAGCACCACAGAAGCGTACATCAGTCGGTGACTGCACGCTGACGCCTCCCAGGGTGGAGATGCCGGAAATGCCGAGTACCATCTCGACCCCCATCGGCCGCTCATCCACCACCAGCACATCAAGTGTGGCCCGCCGGCCGGCCGGCGTCTCCACACTGACGCTGCCGACACCGCTGCACCGGAACGGTTCTCCACTGATCGTGGTCACCACGATCTGCCGCTGGCGCCAGCGCTCACAACATGGCGCGTACACAATCGTGTCCGTGCAGCCGGTGTCCACTAGCGCGCGACACTGCCGACCGTCCACTCGCAGTTCGACCACGGGCAGGGCGCCGCTCAGTGCTGCACCGGAGACGACGCCGGCGCTGGCACGCCATCTCCTGCACCGTTTCCCGACTGCTGGGGACAGGAGACGGAGATGTGGCCCAGCTCTCCACAGTTCCAGCAGCGTCGTGGCCACCGTGATCCCCGTGTCGGCTGGTCTCGTGACGGATGACTCGGTGGCGGCTGGCCGCGATGCGCCCCGTCACGCGGTGGCGCCTGGGCTCGCCTCCCCGCGGCCACTGCCGTAACACGCTCGTCACTGAGCACGGCGCGGGCGCGTGACAGGACGCTGGCCAAGTCCAGTCTCTCGGCTCTGGACCCAGCACGGATGGTCTGTCGCACCGACTCCGGCAGCCCAGCGATGAACGCGCAGACGAGTGCTCGCTCCGGGATACCGCCAAATAGCACTGCGAGACGCCGAAGGTCGGCCAAGAATACATCGGCGGACTCGCCCACCCTGAGGTGGCGGCTAGTGAAGGCCTCGTACGCCGCGTGCTGGTCTAGGGCGAACGCGTCGTACAGCGCGTCGCGCGTGGCCTCCAGAGAGCTGCGACTGGCGACCGGCATCTGCGACCACACTGCAAATGCGCCGCCAGTAAGGCGCAGCGGAAGCACCGTCTCTGCGGCGACACCACGGAGCGCACACAGCATCTTGGCCCGCTCAAACCACTCAACGACGTCTGCCGACCCGTCGTATTCGGCAATCAGCCGAGCGTCAAAAGCGGGACGCTGTGCGGCGGCCATTACCACTCCAGGACTGGCGATCGCCTCCATTGCTCCAGGGCTGGCGGCGGCCTCCACTGCTCCAGGGCTCACGACAGCCTCCACTGCTCCAGGGCTCGCAACGGTCTCCATTAAGGCCGAAATAGCTTGTGCTTGCGACGTTTAAAGACTGTATTGATATCAAAAACAGTAGAGTGGCTCGGGCCTCACGCTGCACATACCGCCGTCCGCCCCGCTCAGCTTCCGACTGCCGGCCGCCGGCTCCCGTATTGAGAAAACAGACACTGCTGCTGTAGCGCACGTGCGCTGCACGCCGGAGGCACCTGCGGTCCGCTGAACCACAATTCTAGAACAAGTTCACTACTTATGCCACCTAGCTCTCCTATAGTCTCCTCTGTCTCTAGCTCAGGCTGAAGTGCTGCAATACTACTCTGGTCCTCGATAGTAAAGACAGATTGAAACTGATCATTAAGCACTTCAACCATTTCACTGTCCTTGCTAACTAACACATCATCTACCTTAAATGGACCTATATTTTTGGAAACTGTACTTAACTTATAAAAACTGAAGAACTTCTTACTATCTGCATTACAATGTCTAGCTAAATCAAGTTCCTTTGCCCTTTTAGCTGCTCTGACCTTTTTCTTAACTGAATTTCTTGCATTCTGGTAGGCCTTCTGATTTATATCTAGTGAAGATCCCTTCAAAATGCCAAATGCACTTCTTTTAGCTTGTATAGCACTCCTTACTTCTGGGGTAAGCCAAACTGAATTGCCCTTGGTTCTGTTACGTTTGTGCCTGAGGGGTATATGCCGATTTTGAATTTGGCTTAATCTAGCTTTGAAAACATTCCAGGCCTCACATGCATCTAAACCTGCCAACTCAACGTTCCATTTTATCTGTATATGTGTCAGCAGCACATACAGCGCCTGTGGTGTCAGCAGCACATACAGCGCATGTGGTGTGAGCAGCACATACAGCGCCTGTGGTGTGAGCAGCACATACAGCGCCTGTGCTGTCAGCAGCACATACAGCGCCTGTGATGTCAGCAGCACATACAGCGTCTGTGGTGTCAGCAGCACATACAGCGCCTGTGGTGTGAACAGCACATACAACGCATGTGGTGTGAGCAGCACATACAGCGCCTGTGGTGTCAGCAGCACATACAGCGCCTGTGGTGTCAGCAGCACATACAGCGCCTGTGGTGTGAGCAGCACATGCAGCGCCTGTGGTGTGAGCAGCACATACAGCGCCTGTGGTGTCAGCAGCACATACAGCGCCTGTGGTGTCAGCAGCACATACAGCGCCTGTGGTGTCAGCAGCACATACAGCGCCTGTGGTATATCAGCACATACAGCGTCTGTGGTGTCAGCAGCACATACAGCGTATGTGGTGTGAACAGCACATACAGCGCCTGTGGTGTCAGCAGCACATACAGCGCCTGTGGTGTCAGCAGCACATACAGCGCCTGTGGTGTCAGCAGCACATACAGCGTCTGTGGTGTCAGCAGCACATACAGCGCCTGTGGTGTCAGCAGCACATACAGCGCCTGTGGTGTCAGCAGCACATACAGCGCCTGTGGTGTCAGCATCACATATAGCGCCTGTGCTGTCAGCATCACATACAGTGCCTGTGGTGTCAGCAGCACATACAGCGCCTGTGGTGTCAGCAGCACATACAGCGCCTGTGGTGTCAGCAGCACATACAGCGCCTGTGGTGTGAACAGCACATACAGCGCCTGTGGTGTCAGCAGCACATACAGCGCATGTGGTGTGAACAGCACATACAGCGCCTGTGGTGTCAGCAGCACATACAGCGCCTGTGGTGTGAGCAGCACATACAGCGCCTGTGGTGTGAGCAGCACATACAGCGCCTGTGGTGTGAGCAGCACATACAGCACATGTGCTGTCAGCAGCACATACAGCGCATGTGGTGTGAGCAGCACATACAGCGCCTGTGGTGTCAGCAGCGCACACAGCGCCTGTGGTGTCAGCAGCACATACAGCGCCTGTGGTGTCAGCAGCACATACAGCGCCTGTGGTGTCAGCAGCACATACAGCGCCTGTGGTGTCAGCAGCACATACAGCGCCTGTGGTGTGAGCAGCACATACAGCGCCTACAGCCCCTGTGGTGTCAGCAGCACATACAGCGCCTGCGGTGTGAGCAGCACATACAGCGCCTGTGGTGTGAGCAGCACATACAGCGCATGTGGTGTCAGCAGCACATTCAGCGCCTGTGTTGTCAGCAGCACATACAGCGCCTGTGGTGTCAGCAGCACATACAGCGCCTGTGGTGTCAGCAGCACATACAGCGACTGTGGTGTCAGCAGCACATACAGCGCCTGTGGTGTGAACAGCACATACAGCGCCTGTGGTGTCAGCAGCCCATACAGCGCCTGTGGTGCCAGTAGCACATACAGCGCATGTGGTGTCAGCAGCACATACAGCGCCTGTGGTGTCAGCAGCACATACAGCGCCTGTGGTGTGAACAGCACATACAGCGCATGTGGTGTCAGCAGCACATACAGCGTATGTGGTGTGAACAGCACATACAGCGCCTGTGGTGTCAGCAGCACATACAGCGCCTGTGGTGTCAGCAGCACATACAGCATCTGTGGTGTGAACAGCACATACAGCGCCTGTGGTGTCAGCAGCACATACAGCGCCTGTGGTGTCAGCAGCACATACAGCGCCTGTGGTGTCAGCAGCACATACAGCGCCTGTGGTGTCAGCAGCACATACAGCGCCTGTGGTGTCAGCAGCACATACAGCGCCTGTGGTGTCAGCAGCACATACAGCGCCGTGGTGTGAACAGCACATACAGCGCCTGTGGTGTCAGCAGCACATACAGCGCCTGTGGTGTGAACAGCACATACAGCGCCTGTGGTGTCAGCAGCACATACAGCGCCTGTGGTGTCCCGATTTTCGAGCCGCATGCGCTACTGAGGAATATCCGGTCGAGTGTTACCCGGGTCCGAGTGTTACCCGGGTCCGAATGTTACCCCCTGGGTCCGAGTGTTACCCCCTGGGTCGAGTGTTACCCCCCCCCCCCCCCCCCCCCCCCCATTCCTAGTGTTACACCGCTGGGTCCGAGTGTTACCCTCTCGGTCCGAGTGTCACCTCCGGGCCCCAGTGTTACCCCATGAGTCTAAGCGTTACCCCCTAGGTCTGACTATTACCCTCTTGGTCCGAGCGTCCCCCCCCCCCCCCCTCTCCCTGGTCAGCAGTAGACGCCACCGGCGGCACTCACCCGCCGGGCGCCGGCTCGCTGGAGGACCAGTTGAACACCTTCTCCTTCGAATGCACTTTGTCCTCCTGCAACAGGCACAGGGCGACGTCATCACCCCGGCAACCCAGTAAGACGAAACAGCCGGCGGCCTGTCTGCCCTATCGTGTCGTGTATCACGTCGCCGCCAGCCTCCCCACTTCAGGCGCGGTCATCGGAGCAGCGTGTATCGGGTCGCCCCCCCCCCCCCCCCTGCAGGCGGTCATTGGAGCGGTGCCCGCCGGGAGAAATTGTGGCATCTACATGGTACGATTTGTATTGGGAGGAATTTTCACGGAGCGGCCCCGGTCATGGTGTCAGGCGCATGGCCAAACCAGGCCATGCCGACCGAAACTGTGCTGTCATCAGCCATGGACCAGTTCTCAAACTGAACCTATTGTAGCCTCAAAAGCGTGACCCTACAGCAGTTCGGGTGTGAAACAGAGAACAACACTGCAGCAGCTGATCACGCTGTAAGGGTTGTAACACTACAGCAGCTGATCACGCTGTAAGGGTTGTAACACTGCAGCAGCTGACCACGCTGTAAGGGTTGTAACACTGCAGCAGCTGATCACGCTGTAAGGGTTGTAACACTGCAGCAGCTGATCACGCTGTAAGGGTTGTAACACTGCAGCAGCTGATCACGATGTAAGGGTTGTAACACTGCAGCAGCTGATCACACTGTAAGGGTTGTAACACTGCAGCAGCTGATCACGCTGTAAGGGTTGTAACACTGCAGCAGCTGATCACGCTGTAAGGGTTGTAACACTGCAGCAGCTGATCACGCTGTAAGGGTTGTAACACTGCAGCAGCTGATCATGCTGTAAGGGTTGTAACACTGCAGCAGCTGATCACGCTGTAAGGGTTGTAACACTGCAGCAGCTGACCACGCTGTAAGGGTTGTAACACTGCAGCAGGTGTAAGGGTTGTAACACTGCAGCAGCTGATCACGATGTAAGGGTTGTAACACTGCAGCAGCTGATCACGCTGTAAGGGTTGTAACACTACAGCAGCTGATCACGCTGTAAGGGTTGTAACACTGCAGCAGCTGATCATGCTGTAAGGGTTGTAACACTGCAGCAGCTGATCACGCTGTAAGGGTTGTAACACTGCATCAGCTGATCACGCTGTAAGGGTTGTAACACTGCAGCAGCTGATCACACTGTAAGGGTTGTAACACTGCAGCAGCTGATCACGCTGTAAGGGTTGTAACACTGCAGCAGCTGATCATGCTGTAAGGGTTGTAACACTGCAGCAGCTGATCACGCTGTAAGGGTTGTAACACTGCAGCAGCTGATCATGCTGTAAGGGTTGTAACACTGCAGCAGCTGATCACACTGTAAGGGTTGATGCACCCAGACAACCTCGATCGGAGATCCCTGGTATTGAAGTTTGACCCTCCCTTCAATTGAGCTGCAACATGTGAACGCACAAATCCAGTGTCTGCTGAAGGGAAGTCAACAGGATCGTTTTGGACGCTTTCAAGAACTTGCATGTTTTGCAAGATTTTCTTTAACTTTGTATTCGAAGTTTACGACGCTGTTTTGACTTGAGACTCAAAGTACATATTCCAAAAAGAAAATATGCAAAATGAAAAAGAATACAAACTGACAATATATCTAACATTTTCCTAGCTCACGGAAAACTCCCGGACCGTAAAAACCCACCTCAATGAGTTCTCCAATCTGATACTGCTTCATCAGCTCGCGGGCGTCCGTTGAGTGGCCGACGTCCTCGAAGTTATCCGTGGCTACCTTCCCGGCCATGTCCTTCAGCACTTCTTCTCCGCCAGGGTGCTGCCGAGGTCAGGTCAGGTCACACATACATAATACAGGTCAGGTCAGGTCAGGTCAGACGCACAGGTCGGGTCAGATCCCGGACATGTCCCTTCAGCACCTCTTCCCCGCCCGGGTGCTGCCGAGGTCAGGCAGGGCAGGGCAGGGCAGGGCAGGTCAGGGCAGGACAGACATACAGGTCAGATCAGGTCACGTCAGACGTACAGGTCAGGTCAGACACTCGCAGTCAGATCAGATCAATCCAGTCAGACCGGACACAAACGCAGCCGACACGGGTCAGGTTCAGCCGGTCCGACACGGGTGGTGTTCAGCCGGTCCGACACGGGTGAGGTTCAGCCGGTCCGACACGGGTGAGGTTCAGCCGGTCCGACACGGGTGAGGTTCAGCCGGTCCGACACGAGTGGTGTTCAGCCGGTCCGACACGGGTGAGGTTCAGCCGGTCCGACACGGGTGAGGTTCAGCCGGTCCGACACAAGTGGTGTTCAGCCGGTCCGACACGGGCGAGGTTCAGCTGGTCCGACACGGGTGAGGTTCAGCCGGTCCGACACGGGTGAGGTTCAGCCGGTCCGACACGGGTGGTGTTCAGCCGGTCCGACACGGGTGAGGCTCAGCCGGTCCGACACGGGTGAGGTTCAGCCTGTCCGACACGAGTGGTGTTCAGCCGGTCCGACACGGGTGAGGTTCAGCCGGTCCGACACGGGTGAGGTTCAGCCGGTCCGACACGGGTGAGGTTCAGCCGGTCCGACACGGGTGAGGTTCAGCCGGTCCGACACGGGTGAGGTTCAGCCGGTCCGACACGGGTGGTGTTCAGCCGGTCCGACACGGGTGAGGTTCAGCCGGACCGACACGGGTGAGGTTCAGCCGGTCCGACAAGGGTGAGGTTCAGCCGGTCCGACAAGGGTGAGGTTCAGCCGGTCCGACAAGGGTGAGGTTCAGCCGGTCCGACACGGGTGAGGTTCAGCCGGTCCGACAAGGGTGAGGTTCAGCCGGTCCGACACGGGTGAGGTTCAGCCGGTCCGACACGGGTGAGGTTCAGCCGGTCCGACACGGATGAGGTTCAGCCGGTCCGACACGAGTGGTGTTCAGCCGGTCCGACACGGGTGAGGTTCAGCCGGTCCGACACGGGTGAGGTTCAGCCGGTCCGACACGGGTGAGGTTCAGCCGGTCCGACACGGGTGAGGTTCAGCCGGTCCGACACGGGTGAGGTTCAGCCGGTCCGACACGGGTGAGGTTCAGTCGGTCCGACACGGGTGAGGTTCAGCCGGTCCGACACGGGTGAGGTTCAGCCGGTCCGACACGGGTGAGGTTCAGCCGATCCGACACGGGTGATGTTCAGCCGGTCCGACACGGGTGAGGTTCAGCCGGTCCGACACGGGTGAGGTTCAGCCGGTCCGACACGGGTGAGGTTCAGCCGGTCCGACACGGGTGAGGTTCAGCCGGTCCGACACGGGTAGTGTTCAGCCGGTCCGACACGGGTAGTGTTCAGCCGGTCATCCACGGGTGAGGTTCAGCCGGTCCGACACGGGTGAGGTTCAGCCGGTCCGACACGGGTGAGGTTCAGCCGGTCAGACACGGGTGAGGTTCAGCCGGTCCGACACGGGTGAGGTTCAGCCGGTCCGACACGGGTGAGGTTCAGCCGGTCCGACACGGGTGAGGTTCAGCTGGTCCGACACGGGTGAAGTTCAGCCAGTCCGACACGGGTGAGGTTCAGCCGGTCCGACACGGGTGAGGTTCAGCCGGTCCGACACGGGTGAGGTTCAGCCGGTCCGACACGGGTGAGGTTCAGCCGGTCCGACACGGGTGAGGTTCAGCCGGTCCGACACGGTTGATGTTCAGCCGGTCCGACACGGGTGAGGTTCAGCCGGTCCGACACGGGTGAGGTTCAGCCGGTCCGACACGGGTGGGGTTCAGCGGTCCGACACGGGTGGGGTTCAGCGGTCCGACACGGGTGGGGTTCAGCCGGACCGACACGGGTGAGGTTCAGCCGGTCAGACACGGTGAGGTTCAGCCGGTCCGACACGGGTGAGGTTCAGCCGGTCAGACACGGGTGAGGTTCAGCCGGTCCGACACGGGTGAGGTTCGGCCGGTCCGACACGAGTGAGGTTCAGC
This sequence comes from Chirona hameri, assembly GCA_036785665.1. Lineage (NCBI taxonomy): Eukaryota > Metazoa > Arthropoda > Thecostraca > Balanomorpha > Balanidae > Chirona > Chirona hameri. The sequence continues at coordinate 99,652 of JAXIVJ010001470.1, read as the reverse complement.
CGGTCCGACACGGTGAGGTTCAGCCGGTCAGACACGGGTGAGGTTCAGCCAGTCCGACACGGGTGAGGTTCAGCCGGTCCGACACGGGTGAGGTTCAGCCGGTCAGACACGGGTGAGGTTCAGCCAGTCCGACACGGGTGGTGTTCAGCCGGTCAGACGGTAGAATAAAAGTATGCAGAGTACAGCAGCAAACCAAATATGTTCTTACTTAAATTGCATTGAACACATGATAAACACCTGTAAGCATCCTAAGGTGTGGTTTTAAACAACCAATACCATCAGGCTTCATACTGATGTCAGCGCAAATAAACAAATGCATGACGACGAGCCGGAGCCCCTGCCATTTCAGCGGGATACACATTGATAGCTACCATACCGGATAGTCCCACTGATATGGCTAGCTACCATACCGGCCGCTAAGTCCCACTGATATGGCTAGCTACCATACCGGCCGCTAAGTCCCACTGATATGGCTACCTCCAGCCGTTCACGATGGATGGCAGACGGCATGTTCCGATCTCCACACTTTCAACTTCCCCCGGGCGGGAAGGACGGCAGCCCGACATGAAGTCCGACTCAGACAGTCAGACAGACGGACGGACGGCGTCAGCAACAACGGGCCACGCCCCCCGCTCAGTGGGGACCCGGCCTCCGACGGCTCCCCTCTTACCCGGTCTCTGGCCTCTGGCCCCTGGCCTGTGATCTCTGACCTCTGACCTCCGACTCCCGTCAGTCACCCATTCATCAATCCGGTCCACACCGGACAATACAGGCTCAGTGACGACCTAGAAACATACTATTTTTGAGCTGGCGAACAGGGCCGACAGCTTTTTGCACTGTCTGACTAGCTGTCTGCAATCAGCCTATCGCATTTCGATTGTGTTCCAATGTGTTCGCCTTGTAGTATTCCGCAATGTGAATCTAGTGAAACCGCACGGCTTAACCCTATTAGTGGCAGGCTCCTGGCTACCCCTATTAGTAGCAGGCTCCTGGCTACCCCTATTAGTAGCAGGCTCCTGGCTACCCCTATTAGTAGCAGGCTCCTGGCTACCCCTATTAGTAGCAGGCTCCTGGCTACCCCTATTAGTGGCAGAGGGGGGGGGGGGGGGGCGGATTCGCGCCCCCCCCCCCCAGAGATCTCGAGATCCACCCGTCCCATTTTCAAAAATAAAACGGCGTTCGATTCCCCTCAACACGATCTACATTTCTAAAAAATGAGTTCCCTAAATATTTGATAGGGGGGGGGGGGGCAACAGGGGGTAAAAAACTAACAAAACTAACAAAATTAGTATACTTGATCCACCACAGCTGCCATGTTTATCAACCGATTTTAACAAAACTAATGGGGATCGATATATATTGAATTGGGGATTGATATATGACGGTGACTTTGGAAAATTCACAAATCAAAGGCGTTTGCAGGCCACTAAATATGGGGGGTGAAATAAATGCGTAATAAAACAGTTTTTTGTTTTGCTTTTTGGATAAATGAAATAGTGCGTTATTGTGACATCAGACACAACAGTTATAACGCATATTTGTATCCATAGGCGGTGCCAGGTTAGCGAAAAAAGGAGGCAATATATATATATATATATATATATATATATATATATATATATATATATATATATATATATATATATATATATATATATATATATATATATATATATATATATATATATATATATATATATATATATATATATATATATATATATATATATATATATATATATATATATATATATATATATATATATATATATATAAAATAATTTCCTGTAAACCTCCCCCTGACAAGTCCCTGAAACCGCCTCTGCCGTGCAATATTTATTATAGTTCACTAACATCAACTAATTTGCACTTGTTTCAATCACCGTAAACCTATGTAACTCCTTTATACTTCAGGCAGTTAGGAAGAAGCCGTGAAGATCGCATCTCCGTATTATCGACAAATATCGCCGAAAAAAAAAACACCGGGCTCTGGAACCGCCTCTGTTAAGGTTAGGAAGTCAACATTTTGACTCCATATGTGAAAATCAATTCTAGGAAAAGTCCCAAAATTCCATGGGTCTGCTCCCAGCCGATCCGGAGATATCTGCGAAAAACCTGAGGGGTGGGCGTAATCTGCCCCCCCCCCCCCCCCCCCCCTGCCACTAATAGGGTTAACCTTGGAATTAATCAAACCAACAGATTTATCAAAACAAAACAGCTTCAAGTTTCAACAATTACAAAATTAAAATACACTGGATCCGAATGTGTGGTACTGAGAGGAGAGACGCGTCCATGCCTCGGCTGGACCGCCCGCGCCGGCACCAGACCTGACTCGCACGTCACCCCCCTCCCTCCGCTCTCCCCTCCCTCCCTCCCTCCCTCCCTCCCTCCCTCCCCCTCCCTCCCTCCCTCCCTCCCTCCCTCCCTCCCTCCCTCCCCTCCCCTCCCCTCCCTCCCTCCCTCCCTCCCTCCCTCCCTCCCTCCCTTCCCTCCCTCCCTCCCTCCCTCCCTCCCTCCCTCCCTCCCTCCCTCCCTCCCTCCCTCCCTCCCTCCCTCCACTCGGCGTATCTGGCCACGTCAGCGTGACGACAACGCTGAACACCAAGCAGCGCTCAAGGGCGCCCCCCCCCCCCCCCCCCCCCCGGCTCATCCCCCGGCGGGCCCAGTGCCGGTATTGGTGGCCAGGGTCACCGACACGGCGCATCTCCTGCGACGCGAGGATCCCCCTCCGCGGCCGCGCTGCCACCGCCCGGAAACTCAGTATCGTACTTAAATGAACCAGTCTTAAACATACGCTTAAACAGATTAAGCCCAATGAAATGCCTAATAACAGATTAATGCGGCTATACACGCTGAAGAGACTGAGGTAAAACTGAGTGAACGAAAGCGGATGACCCTTACTAAATTTAGTCACCAGCTCTTTGCTTGGGTGGTTTTCCGGGACCAAGGTCATTCGCTAAGCTCAACCTACACGTAACCCGTGGTTCCGCGTTTATGGAAATGCATGCAACAGCTTCTCAATGTGCAACGGTTCTCATATATCAGGGAGTTGGTGTAGCGTGTAACGTGAACGTGTAACGTGAACGTGTAACGTGTAACGTGTAACGTTCACATTACTTACCCCCCTTTTTACCCTAACTGGACTCGCCTATTATCTCATAATCGTTCGTAGAGTACCCTGTGGTGCGTGTTTCATCCGAAAACTGCAATTTAAGCCCAGTTTAGACGAGCAACTTTTGTCGGCAACCCTCGGCAACCGGTTGCCGACGGCGGCTGGGCAACCGGTGGCAACCATGGGCAACAGGCATCAACACCGATGGCGACCGGTGGTGTGGCTCGATTTTGCTTACGTCACACTGACGTCACGGCTGGCAACTCTCGGCAACACTCGGCAACCCAGCACGTCGGACATCTTTGCTGCTAGTCAAGGTGAGTGGTTTTTCGAGTCGAGAGGTTCTTGTAGTTCTAGAGTTCTACTTCTTGGCCCATTGGTCTAACATTTTATTGATAAATGCTGATATTTGCGTGAGTATGGGCCATGCATGGTGTTGATATGACCTAGATATGACTATGTTTTTTATATTGAAGTCATGGTGCTCAATGTGGCGCAGCTAGCTGATATAATTTATTTTGATACCGATTCTGTTTTGCTTCTTTTTATAGCAGCATAACTGCTTGGAAAATTCGCTTGATGCCAGAAAATGTATACCTATTGCCAAAGTCAGACAATTTTGTTCATGGATGTCCTGTAGTTAAATACTTTGGTTGGGCGCCATGTGACCTTCGTTGTCGGAGCGCCCCTAAACCCCAATCATCATCAAATACTTTGGCTGTGTTGTTCTCCGTACCATGTCTGCAGCCACTGGGTATGGAGGTACTCATTTTATGGAAGCTAATATTTAGCTAATAGTTCTCTCCTAAAAAAAAATTGAATGTTGTATTTACCAAATGAAATACAGTGGCCAAATTTAGCATGAACATAAACTTCCAAAGGATTTTTTTTCTCTAATGAATCTAGTTCAAACCTTTTGAATGGACATAATTGGGAATTGGTAGGGCAGGCATCACACTTCTGTACACCAGCTGTACACCATTAAGTCTGATCAAGTAGTAAACTGGCCTACGCCTCCCGGCTCCCAATGACGTCATCAAGCTGGCTGCACCAGTGTCCTAGGATTGCAAACTTTGGGTGGAAAATGACACCCTATGGGTAATATTTTTCCACTCTTTCCGCCCAGTTTTACTGTGAATATTCCGCTCCCTAAATCAAGATGCATTGGATAACTATAACCCTAACACTGATATTACTAATGCTTATATTAACCTGTGGATACAGACAGTTTAGGAAAATATTGTCATTTGTAACAGCTGATTGATTCTGATGGGTGAGTTTTGGCAAACCAAGGATATCATATGTTTTTTTTAGGCTGAATTTTCCACTCTTTATGGATATTTGAGTCCAAATTTTCCACTCCGCAGTGACGTCCGCACCCTGGCTTCAAAGCAATCCTAGGACCCTGGGCTGCACCACCCGCCACTTGTTCAGGCTTGTCACACTACCTACAGTGTTGCATACGGAAGTGTGACGCCTGCCCTACCAATACCCAGATTTGCAAGGTCGGAACCCGTGCTAAGCAGAGCTTGTTGTGCAGGTCCTGACCCCTATACTGTTTGATAGGGTAATTTTGGGTACCTGGCAGAATTTAAGAGACAAGTTTGATGTGCCCCTGGGATGGGCTGTGGTGTAGGGGAAAAACTGTTTGACCAGTGACTGAGAGGTCCCGAGTTTGAGCCTCACCTGCTCCTGCAGACGCCACCCTTATGTGTGATGTTTGTCCCTGTATGTGTTATTAACAGCGTGGTGATGTAAAGCCCCAATTATTGTTAAATTAATTATTATTTTATGTGCCCCACAAAGCTGGGTACAGCCTGCCCTGCTCACTGACATCTGACCTTGAGTGGGGCTGCTGCCACTGGCTGCAGGTCATCCCAGTCAGGAGCAAATAGTGAGCGTCATAGCGGCTTGAACTCAGACTCTCACTTCAAGGTAGGTCAGAAGCCCAGTACCTACCTAACATTTTCTTGTAATCTTTGTATAAGGTGCTTGTCTGTGCACTGTGTTATGCATGTCAAGGTTTCAAGTTTGAGCCAGTCGAGGGCCATGACAGCCCTCATGACATCATTGGTTGGTTGTAGGAAGCACAGCTTGCCTCAATGAGTGGGCTGTGCTATGGAAAAAATGGGGGGGGGGGGAATGTGTGCTATGCATGGGTCACTTCACTCGTAAATAGGCCATGTCACGCTTCCCAGAGTATCACACTGATTCTGGTGACGTCTGTAGTGTTGCCAAGTGCCATCAGTCCAAAAATTCAATTTTTGCTTGGGTGTCAAGAGTGGAAAATTCGAGCAAAAAAAAGACCATGAGAGTGGACAATCATGTAGAAAATGGAATAATATTGATTTCTGTTGTGAATATGAAAAGCAGTAGTTTTCATTGAAATCATGTATTTTTATTCAATATTTATGTCAGGATAATTCATAATTTGGGAGTGAAAAATTAACTCCTAAAATGGGGAGTGAGAGTGGAAAATTATTCACATTTGGGTTTCATTTCCCACCCAAATTGACAAATTTACGAACACTGAGTGCCATATGGCTCCAGACAGTATCAAATTTTCAGCTTTGATCTTCATAACATGGTGCATGCTGCACCCACATCTCTCATGAACAGGTACCTTTGTGGAAGATAACTTATTTTTGTATCTAGAAACAAAAACATTTGAAAGAAAAATTAAAAGTGGTGGAGCCATGGCCACACTGGTTCCTACTCCTATTTAGATGGTTATGGTCGTTCATGTTATAAAATGGTGCATGTTGTGACACTGTGTGCTTTATGAGAAATTGTTTATGGCTCGGATGTAATGCTGCCCACTGTATGACCTACCACCCACGAGCTGACCCCTGTCCAGTGTCTGACCTACCACCTACCAACTGACGGTCAGCTGGTGGATGTGTAGTCTCTCTGAATAGTGGCCAAATTCAGAAAGTTAGGGGGAGGGATGACAAAATTATTGCATGATATGATGTGATATCATGAAATGGGGAGTGTCCAGCACAAGAGCACGACAATTCTGACCTTATTTGCATGTTTTTAGACCTGAACACATCCTTTGTCCTATCATTTTTGATAAAACAAGCAATTTTGGCATCCCTCCATTCCCCCTAAATCTCTGAATTTGGCCACCATGACTGACCCCTGCCCAGTGTCTGACCTACCACCCACCAGCTGACCCCTGCCCAGTGTGCACCAGCTAACCTACCACCCACCAGCTGACCCCTGTCTAGTGTCTGACCTACCACCCACCAGCTGACCCCTGCCCAGTGTGCACCAGCTGACCTACCACCCACCAGCTGACCCCTGTCCAGTGTCTAACCTACCACCCACCAGCTGACCCCTGCCCAGTGTGCACCAGCTGACCTACCACCCACCAGCTGACCAGTGTCCTAGCATAGGGAAATTTGGATGGAAAACGACACCCTTTGGATACATTTGTCCACTCTTTTTCCCAAGTTTTACTGTGAATTTTCCACTCCTTATTTGAAAATGCATTGTTTTGTATAATTATAACCTTGATACTGATTTATGCATGTAATGATAAGGACAGCCTGTGGAGGGAAAGACAGGTACAAATTGGCATGGGTAACTGGAGTTTTGTTGTTGTTGAATTTTCCATTCTTTATGCTTATTTTTAACCAAAATTGTCCACTCTGCACCCCAGTTCCTAAGCAATCCTAGGACCCTGCAGCTGACCCCTGCCCAGTGTCTGGCCTACCACCCATCAGCTGACCCCTGCCCAGTGTCTGACCTACTACCCACCAGCTGACCCCTGTCCAGTGTCTGACCTACCACCCACCAGCTGACCCCTGCCCAGTGTGCACCAGCTGACCCCTGTCCAGTGTCTAACCTACCACCCACCAGCTGACCCCTGCCCAGTGTGCACCAGCTGACCTGCCACCCATCAGCTGACCCCTGCCCAGTGTCTGACCTACCACCTACCAGCTGACCCCTGCCCAGTGTCTGACCTACTACCCACCAGCTGACCCCTGTCCAGTGTCTGACCTACCACCCACCAGCTGACCCCTGCCCAGTGTGCACCAGCTGACCTGCCACCCATCAGCTGACCCCTGCCCAGTGTCTGACCTACTACCCACCAGCTGACCCCTGTCCAGTGTCTGACCTACCACCCACCAGCTGACCCCTGCCCAGTGTGCACCAGCTGACCTGCCACCCATCAGCTGACCCCTGCCCAGTGTCTGACCTACCACCTACCAGCTGACCCCTGCCCAGTGTCTAACCTACCACCCACCAGCTGACCCCTGTCCAGTGTCTAACCTACCACCCACCAGCTGACTCCTGCCCAGTGTGCACCAGCTGACCTGCCACCCATCAGCTGACCAGTGTCCTAGCATTGGGAAATTTGGATGGAAAACGACACCCTTTGGATACAATTTTTCCACTCTTTTCCCCAAGTTTTACTGTGAATTTTCCACTCCTTATTTTAAAATGCATTGTTTTGTATAATTATAACCTTGATACTGATTTATGCATGTCATGATAAGGACAGCCTGTGGAGGGAAAGACAGGTACAAATTGGCATGGGTAACTGGAGTTTTGTTGTTGTTGAATTTTCCACTCTTTATGCTTATTTTTAGCCAAAATTGTCCACTCTGCACCCCAGTTCCTAAGCAATCCTAGGACCCTGCAGCTGACCCCTGCCCAGTGTCTGACCTTCCAGCCACCAGCTGACCCTGTCCACTGTCTGACCTACCACCCACCAGCTGACCCCTGCCCAGTGTCTGGCCTACCACCCATCAGCTGACCCCTGCCCAGTGTCTGACCTACCACCCACCAGCTGACCCCTGCCCAGTGTGCACCAGCTGACCTGCCACCCATCAGCTGACCCCTGCCCAGTGTCTGACCTACCACCCACCAGCTGACCCCTGTCCACTGACTGACCTACCACCCACCAGCTGACCCCTGCCCAGTGTCTGACCTACCACCCATCAGCTGACCCCTGTCCAGTGGCTGACCTACCACCCATCAGCTGACCCCTGCCCAGTGTCTGACCTACCACCCACCAGCTGACCACTGTCTAGTGTCTGGCCTACTACCCACCAGCTGACCCCTGTCCAGTGTCTGACCTACCACCCATCAGCTGACCCCTGTCCAGTGTCTGACCTACCACCCATCAGCTGGCCCCTGCCCAGTCTGACCTACCACCCACCAGCCCCTCTGACATGCACAGGGCTCTTTTGAACGTCTAAGGGGCCCTCTGGGCTTTCAGAGAGGGTCCTGGTGGCCCTAAAGGGCCTCTGAAGTGCTCTAAACTCTCTAAAGACCACGCTTCGCGTGGTAAAGAGCACATGATACCGCACTTCGCGCGGTCTCGTCGGCCCTTTTCGGCGCGCAGCGCGCGCCGAAAAGGGCCCTCCTGGCCTCCAGTGGGGGAGGGGGCGCACCCGCCCCCCCCCCCCCCCCCCTTGGCTACGTGCCTGGCTACTACTGTGTTAAACGGTTAATGAACATGTGTATTGTTGGTTGGGTCGCAGTAAGCGCGTCAGTTTGTGACCTGAATGTGACCTGACGTATATGTAAGTCATCACGCCTCATGCCTGTGTAAACAAACGAATCAGGTCGGGAGTTAGAATAGTTGTAACTCCAGTCTCGCGACATCATTTAATGATTGTTTCCCAACGTCCCACAGGTTCACATACATCAGCGTCGGCAGCCTGGGCAGCGAGAGCGACGGCGGTATTTTCGCCAGCTCGGACCTGGCCGCTCTCCTGCGGCGGCAGATGGAGGTCGGCGACGTCCTGCCAGCGCCGAAAGTGCTGCCCAACGCGGATGAGGAGCTGCCTCACTTCTTGGTGGGGGACGAGGCGTTCCTGTTGCAGCGTCACCTGATGCGGCCCTACCCCAGGGCATCACTCGTCGGACCGGAGGCAGACGAAAGGCGCATCTTCAACTATCGCCTCAGCCGAGCGCGTCGCTGCGTGGAGAACACGTTCGGGATAATGGCGCAGCGCTGGCGGATCCACCGAGGGACGTTGGGCTGCACGCCGGTGAGGGTGGTGACCCTGGTGAAAGCAACATGTGCTCTGCACAACTTCCTGCGGCAACGGGAGATCGATGCTGCAGCTGGCGTCGGACGCGGCTCCGCACCGGTGCCGTACGAGCGGGATGCCGCGCCCGCCCTACGGGACATCACCAGGGCTGGCACCAACACCCTCTCGTGAGGCGGCCCGCATCCGCCAGGTCCTGACGGAGTATGTGAATGGCGCTGGGAGCGTGGAGTGACAGCGTGCCGCCGCTGACATCGATTAGTGTGGTGGACGGTGCCGCAGTGCCGACAGTCCGCGCCATTTCTGGCAGCAGCACTTTCTGTTAGTGTTACCGAGGTTTAGCTGGTGTGATGCTGTGCCGGTACGGGAGTTATCGCTCAGCAGTTAAGTTTTCGTTTTGTTGTGATTGAGCGATGGCAGTGTCCCAAAATTCCATTTATGCTTCGGTTTCAGAGTGAAAAATTTGATCAAAAATAATACTGAGTGGCAAAATTATGTAGAAAATAGTACAATATTGATTTGTTTTAATATGAAAAGCATTAGTTTTCATTGAAATCATGTACCTATGTTTAGTCAACATTTAATTCAGAACCAATATCATAATTAATAATTTGGGAGTGGAAAATTCACCCCTAAAATGGGGAGTGAGAGTGGAAAATTATTCACATTTGGGTGTCATTTCCCACCCAAAACGCCACATTTTGGGACACTGAGCGATGGCATGTCCTTTCGCTCAATCACAGTGATCATGGTACAAAGATACCGAATGGTATTTCAATAGCAGTCGAATCATCGTTGTTATTCCATCCATTCCAACCATATTTGTCATGAATCACTCACCTCACAGCGACAGACTTTGCTGGTGCTTAGGATTGTTTAACTAGATCTGTTTTTCTATCTGCTTACAGGAGATGTCTTGAATCTTGTTCGACTAAATACTTTAATGTCTGTGGAGCCCTTATTGTTCATTACATGTTGATGTTACTGCGCAGTATCGTTCTGCAGTGGCGTGTGTGTGTGTTCTGCGTGTGTTCTGCGTGTGTTCTAGCGTGTGTTCTGAACTCTACGCCGACCGTTGGGCGACAGCTACATGTTTCATTCTTGTTTGAATGTGGAATATCAATAGAGGCTGCCATCTGACACACAATTTTTTGTCCGACGGACGTTCCGAAAAGTGTTCGTTTCGGGTGATAGTCACGCAGGTACTGTCGGAAAACTGCCACACCAGAAAACTTGCAGATAGGGGTTTCCCAACACGGGCTACAAAACTGTTATCTCTGTTTAAAACTAATGTTGAAGGCGAACTATTTCCTTTAACCTGCGCCGTGCCGGTGCTCGGTGCCACCTTCGCCGTGCCGGGGGGGGGGGGGGGGGGGGGGCGTTTCGACGCCCCCTCTAACTCGGCTTCTATGGGACGTAGACAAAAACCAAAGACACTGTTCGAAAGCCCGTCAGAATGCATTTTGAAACTATTTCAGGCAATTTTTTTATCAGGTCAATATTGAGGTCACCAGAGGTCATCAAGGGTCAGATTTTAAAGTTTTAGGACTTCGCTCCAGAAATTCCCAGATAGCACAGGAATTGTGATACTACGAACAAACGGAAAAAAAACAATGGAAAGCTATTGAAAAATGCAATGTGCAAAGTGTCATCAGAGTTGAGCTCAGGTGAATATTTTTATTTCCAGACTAGGCTCCAGAGCTCATCAAATGTCAAACAGGCTATTTTTTACCAAACAGTTTTCACAAATATCTTTTTACTCAACAAAGATAGGGAAATAATTTTGACGCCATCGTGTTTGTCATGTCAAGGCGCTTCGGATCATATGCATGATGACCAGGTTAGGTCAACCTAAAAAATTGACCTCAGGTCAAGGTCAAGTGGTAACCCAATTAGGTCATGTTTTACATTGGGAGACGTGCCTCGACGAGGCAAACACATTGGTGCCAGTTTCACTTCTATCTTGATTTTGTCAAGAGTTATTGGCAAAAAAGTGTTGGTGACCTCGGGTGACCTCATCTGACCCTCTTGGGGTCATTGAACAAAAATTGAACCTGGAGCTTCAAGAATTGCTTATGATGACATGATCCAGAAGGAATTGGGCTGATATAATTCGTATCCTCAGAAAAGGAAGCATTTGATTATTTCCCCATTGACTTATCCCACGTGAGGGAGGTCACGAAATTGATCCGACCTTAGGTCACCGATATTAAAAATCCGAGATAAACGTATTGTAGGTACTATCGCTCTTATGAAATCCTGTAAGTACGAAATTGAGCGGCCAAAAACTGTGGCTGTGGTGCGACCGGGAACATTTTTTGGAGGTGGGGTCATGTGACCTGGTCTGGTGACCTGACCTGAGATGACCCGAGGTATTTTTTTTACATAATGTGCGCAATTGATGCCGGAACAGCTGTGCCAAAAACGGCGGCGCTGCGCGCCGCCGTTCTTTCGCTGTCCTCGAAAAACCCAAAAATCAAAGCATCAACGGAACACGGCAACACCTACCGGCGACAGAATTGTTAAAAAAAATTGAACATCTCGGCAACCAGTTGCCGACTCTCGTCAACCTCTCCCTCATTGGTCGAATCCATCGTGACGTCACGCCCCACGGTTGCCAAGTGCTGCCCACGATCGCCGAGATCTGGGCCTGTTGCCGAGTGTTGCCGGGTGCTGCCGGGCAACAGAACCTGTTGCCGAAGCCTGCTGCCGAGCAACTGGTTGCCGAGTGTTGCCGACAAAAGTTGCTCGTCTAAACTGGGCTTTACTAAATTTAGTCACCAGCTCTTTGCTTGGGTGGTTTTCCGGGACCAAGGTCATTCGCTAAGCTCAACCTACACGTAACCCGTGGTTCCGCGTTTATGGAAATGCATGCAACAGCTTCTCAATGTGCAACGGTTCTCATATATCAGGGAGTTGGTGTAGCGTGTAACGTGAACGTGTAACGTGAACGTGTAACGTGTAACGTTCACATTACTTACCCCCTTTTTACCCTACCTGTAACGTGAACTTAGGTCACCGATAATGAACCCCGCTTTAGACAAGCTAAGTAGCTGTTGGATAGCTCTGTTGTTTTGTGTATTTTTTGAGGAACCACATTATATTTAGATATAAGGATTTTTCTAAAAAAAAATTTAAATATTTTTTTTTTTTAATATTTAGTTTTGTGGATCGTTTAGGTATTATTTTTAAGCATTCATAGTTAGCTGTTACCTCTTACTTGCTTTTTAAAGGACTTTTCATTCTAGCTTGTGTGCGCCAAAATTGTCTGTCTTATTTTTGTGTTATTAGTTGCAGGGTTGGATAAGTAGATATTTTTAGAAAATTAGGGATAATTAAGGTGTATTTAGTATTCAGTTTATTTAAGGATTAGATATTTAGTCTAGTATTAGGTGCACTCATAGCTGATTTGTGTCACTAGCTTTACTTAGATCTAGTTAAGGTTTAGAAGAAGAACAAACAAACAAAAAACAGACAAAAAGTTAAGTTAAGTTAGTAAAGTATTGAAAAGTGCATAGTACCTAAGTTATATACCTAAGTTACTAGTGTATTCAAATGAGCATGACTAGGATGCAGGCGAAGGTAGCAGAGCTAGAGGCCCTCCAGGCTAGGGTAGCAGAGCTTGAGGCGCAGTTAAGTAAGTGTAGGTGTAGAGATGAGCCGCAGGAGGGTGTAGCTCCTGACCAAGGAACGTATGCGCAGATCGTGGTTAGGGGGTCAGAAAAGGAGCCTACAGGATCAGGGACCAGTGGTAGTTCTGATAGGGGCATAAGGGAGGAGGATAAGGCAAAGGTGGATAGTGCGGCTGGGGTTTGGAAGTGTGTTGGAGGGTCACGTTTCTGGAGACTCAACATTGTGGAAAGTAATGCTAGGGCCACAGACAGTAAGGATGAGGAGGGGTGCTGGGTAATGGAGGGTGGTAGCAGAATCTGGAGGAGGAAGAGGGAAGGGGATCAGGAGGGATGGACAAAAGTTCAGGGTAGAGTCAGGCAGTACAGCCCCAGAGAACATCCGCAGGTTACAATAGCAAATAGGTTCAGTGCGTTAGAGTCAGCAGCTGAAAGTGACAGGGAAGAGATTCAGCATTTAGTGGTTGGGGACTCAAGGGTAAGGCCCTTAAGGCGAACATTCTGTGGGAAGAGGGACAGATGTATAGTCAAACCAGGGGCAAGAGTAGTTGATATGGGTCCTGTCATTGAGGCAGAACTTGGTAGGAGTAGCCCGGAGACAGTTATACTACAGGTGGGGGTGAACGACATAGGACCTAGGCAGAGTGTGAGAATAGTAGCGGAGTACCGGAGCCTGCTGCAGAGGTTGAAGGAGTCCAGGAAACCAGTCATTGTGACTGGCATCCTCCCTCGCTGTGGAGCCAGTGAGGAGTGGTACTCGAGAGCTCTGTCTGTGAACAGCTCAGTTCAGAACTTATGTTCAGCTATGGGGCTTAGTTATGTAGACTTATGGGATCAGTTCTATGAGTGGCGTAGGTACTATATGAAGGATGGGCTTCACTTATCGGATGAGGGGGCAAGGGCTTTGGGAGATGCCTACAGAAGTGTCATTCAGGGAAACTAGGTAGGAGGGGGGGTTCAGGGACGCTAGTACTAGGGCATCAGGAAGTAAGCATTGGTAGAAGTTCATGTCAGAATAGGACAGTAGATCATAATTCCCTCAGAATTAGTAGAGTCAGCTCAAAGTATAAGATCACATGTGTGTTGCTGAATGCCCAAAGTATTAGGTCTAAATTTGATGAGTTTGAGTGTTATGTTGCCCTTGAAAAGCCTGATATCATTTGTGTAACCGAGACATGGGTTAGTGAGGGGTATAATAGGGATAGGCTACAGGATTTCGAGTTACAAGGGTATAACATGTTCTCATACTGCAGAGAATCACGGCAGGGGGGCGGAGTGTTTGTATATGTAAATAGCTTGTACTGCACTACTAGAGTTGATGATTCTAGTAAAGTAAAAGAAGTAGAATCAATCTGGCTTGACATTAAAATTGGTACAGGAAACAGAGGAAGGTTGAGGATAGGTGCATTTTACAGACCAGGGAATCTTCCAAGGAACTCCCAAGCTGAAACAGACCAAGATATTTGTGAGGAAATACGTAGGAACTTTCGGGCTCAGTGTCTTATTATGGGAGATTTTAACTTAAGAGGATACGAAAGTATAGCAGAGGAAACAAATGAGTGTAGGTTGTATAGGCAAATCTTTGAAGGAGCTTTTCATGCATCAGTTTGTAACAGAGCCAACCAGACATTGCTCCATTCTAGACCTTGTATTCTCAGACAACAGTGATCTAGTTAGTGACATAAGTATTTGTGCAGGTCTAGGAACCAGTGATCACAATATGGTTAAATTCAATATCTCATCAGAAATGAGGCCCAAAGATAACCTTATTATGGTTCCAAACTTCAGCCGGGCTGATTTTGATGGTATTAGAAATGACCTCGCACAGATAAAATGGAACGTTGAGTTGGCAGGTTTAGATGCATGTGAGGCCTGGAATGTTTTCAAAGCTAGATTAAGCCAAATTCAGAATCGGCATATACCCCTCAGGCACAAACGTAACAGAACCAAGGGCAAACCAGTTTGGCTTACCCCAGAAGTAAGGAGTGCTATACAAGCTAAAAGAAGTGCATTTGGCATTTTGAAGGGATCTTCACTAGATATAAATCAGAAGGCCTACCAGAATGCAAGAAATTCAGTTAAGAAAAAGGTCAGAGCAGCTAAAAGGGCAAAGGAACTTGATTTAGCTAGACATTGTAATGCAGATAGTAAGAAGTTCTTCAGTTTTTATAAGTTCAGTACAGTTTCCAAAAATATAGGTCCATTTAAGGTAGATGTGTTAGTTAGCAAGGACAGTGAAATGGTTGAAGTGCTTAATGATCAGTTTCAATCTGTCTTTACTATCGAGGACCAGAGTAGTATTGCAGCACTTCAGCCTGAGCTAGAGACAGAGGAGACTATAGGAGAGCTAGGTGGCATAAGTAGTGAACTTGTTCTAGAATATCTAAAGAAAGTAAGGCCTAACAAGGCAGAAGGACCTGATGAAATCCATGCTAGACTTTTAAGAGAATCTGAAAGGGAGTTGTCGGTTCCATTAGCCATAATATTTTCTAAATCACTCGCAGATAGTAAAATTCCACTTGATTGGAAAAGAGCAAATGTTGTTCCTATTCATAAAAAGGGAGATAGAAGTAAAGAGGAAAACTATAGACCGGTTAGTCTGACCTCATTAGTCTGCAAGGTGCTTGAATCAATCATCAAAGATAAGATTGTTGAATTCTTGGAGCAAAATGAACTCATCAAGGATACACAGCATGGCTTTAGGAAGGGCCGTTCTTGTTTAAATAATCTTCTGGAGTTTTTGGATGTTGCAACAGATAGCTTTGATCAGGGTAAACAGCTAGATGTAGCTTTTCTTGATTTCAGTAAAGCATTTGACAAAGTCCCCCATACAAGACTGGGGTTGCAACTTAAAATTCATGGGATCAGGGGCAAGATTCTGGATTGGATAGAAACGTGGCTTTCAGGACGCCAGCAAAGGGTTATATTGAATGGGTGCCAATCACAATGGAAGGAGGTTCTCAGTGGGGTTCCACAGGGCTCAGTCCTGGGCCCATTGCTTTTTATAATATTTGTGAATGCAATTGAGAACAGTATAGACAGCGAAGTCTTGAAATTTGCAGACGATCTAAAAGTTGTCAGGATTATTAGAGGAAAACATGATCAGGATGTTTTTCAATCAGATCTGGACAAGCTAGTTGAGTGGTCTGAAGCATGGCAGATGAAATTCAATTTGAGTAAATGTAAGATTATGCACGCTGGACGGGTTAGCAGTAAACATAGGTATGAAATGGGTGGGCAGAAAATGGAGCAGATTGAAAAGGGAAGAGATTTAGGTGTCGTGGTAAACAATAGACTATCAGCGTCAGACCAGGTTGTAGAAGCTAGGAAAAAGGCACTTAGAATGCTAGGGGCCATTAACAGAAATGTTTCCTACAAGAGTGAAAAGGTAATAACAAAACTGTATTGTGCATACGTTAGACCACATTTGGAGTATTGTGTACAAGCCTGGTCTCCAACATATGAGAAAGATTGCTGGTTGTTAGAAAGAGTTCAAAAAGGGCAACAAAAATGGTTAATTGTCTTGGTAGTTTACCTTATGAAGATAGATTAAAGAAATTGGGTATGTTTTCACTTAGATATAGAAGGCTAAGAGGAGATCTAATTGAAGTCTTCAAATTTGTAAATAGTCAGCATTCTGGATATTTAAAGGGTATGTTTGAGTTCAATAGGGAAAATCGAGGTAGAGGTCATCAGCATAAACTCATTATGAAACAAAGTAGGACTAGGCTACGACAGTCATTTTTCAGTAGAAGGGTTGTAGGACATTGGAATATGCTACCAGGGGATGTCGCTGGTGCAGTGACACTTGTTTCCTTCAAAATTAGATTAGATAAATACTTTACAGAGAAGGGATTAGTTCATAAATACTCGTGGGATTAGCCTTCTTTTATGCAGGTAGAGTAAGGTGATTTGAAGGGGCGAGACTGGTGGAGGGGGGGGGGGGTGGGGTGCAACCTCGGATGGGCCCAAGAGGCTCTTTGTTGCACTTTTCTTTTATGTCTTTATGTCTTTGTCTTTATACCTGGACTCGCCTATTATCTCATAATCGTTCGTAGAGTACCCTGTGGTGCGTGTTTCATCCGAAAACTGCAGTATGTTATGCCATTGTAGGGTCATGCATCTTAGTTGCCTTGCAATCATATGACCCCCTTTCTTCCATTCCTGAGCGCATCTGCAAAACAAACAAAAAATCCCTCTCCTGGCCTCATATGTGCATATATCATTATAAGTTAACCGTCTATTGCGCCGTAATCGCTGGCATATCGTCATCACCATGCCAGTCACCGGGGCCCTTTTCATGTGCCTGAACACGCCCTTGCAACTCTATATGTAATAAGTTATGCAAATAATGGAAGCAGAAGCTATCTTTTACATCTTGATAGCTATAAATGCTCCTTACATCGCTCTATTGGCTTCCCGCCAAGCATTGCATACTTCCTGGAACCCCCTCCCCCTTTTCAAGCCCCTGAGACCGCCTCTGCCATGCAATTTTTAAGATATTTCATAAACATCGACTAATTTTCACTTGTTGCAATCACAGTTATCCGATGTAACTCCTTCATACTTGAGGCAGTTAGGAAGAAACCGTGAATATCGCATTTCCGTATTATCGCCGCCGAACCCTCCAAAAACCGTGCCATGGAACCGCCTCTGTTCAAGTTAAGAACTCAAAATTTTGACTGCAAATGCGAAATTCAATTATAGGGAACGTCCAAAAATGTAATGGGCCTGCTCCCACCCGTTCTGGAGACATCTGCGAAAAACATGAGGGGGCGGAATCCCCCCCCCCCCCCCCCCATGTTACAAATAGGGTACCAATACCAATGGAGAAAAGGCAGCTCATGCCACGCGCTCATTATGCGCCCTACGAACCCCGTTTCTTGACACAGCACGTCGTTGAAATGTCACCTGGATTGTGTGAAAATTACATCCATCTGTTCGCAATAGCTGGGGCTGGACAGCTGAGCAAAGAACACAACTGCAAAATGGCCACATACACGCACTTTACTCAAATAGTAATATAGATAAATGAATGTAGCCACTAAGACTGCGTGTATTTGCACAATTTACCAGTGTACTTGAATCGTTAAATCTTTTGATTCAATCAACCTTGGTTTGATGCGGGTTTTAATTCAATCACGATTCATGAATCAAAAAATCTGGTGGTGAATCAATTATGTTTTGATTCAATGAATTTTGATTGAACGATTCCAATCGATTAAATCAGTGTCGAATCAATAACCATCTGCTGGGATGACCTGCGGCCGGTGGCAGCGGTCGCGTTCAAGGTCAGTTGGCGTCAGAGGGCGGGGCGGACCGTGTCCAGGTATGTCGGACACGTACAACTTTCGCCTCTAAATTCTGCCGGCTGGCAGGAATTGCACGATCGGGTGGTGAGGTCAGGGCTTGCGCAACAACCTCTGCTTAGCGTGGGTCCTGACCTCGGAAATCCATCCATTCAAAACATTCCGATTAATGTTTTTTTTGTTTAACTGCCAGCGGCCCATGTTTACTCAACACCAGCCAGTCGCCATGACAGACATGCTATGAAGCATCACACACCGCCTCCCGGTATGTAAGTTCGGCCCGCTGCCAGCGGCCCATGTTCACTCAACACCAGCCAGTCGCCATGACTGACATGCTATGAAGCATCACACACCGCCTCCCGGTATGTAAGTTCGGCCCGCTGCCAGCGGCCCATGTTTACTCAACACCAGCCAGTCGCCATGACAGACATGCTATGAAGCATAACACACCGCCTCCCGGTATGTAAGTTCGGCCCGCTGCCAGCGGCCCATGTTCACTCAACACCAGCCAGTCGCCATGACAGACATGCTATGAAGCATAACACACCGCCTCCCGGTATGTAAGTTCGGCCCGCTGCCAGCGGCCGTGGGCCGAGCCGGCGCTCTCACCTCGTCCTGGAACTTGGTGACATTGTAGACCCGGTCGTGGATGACGATCCAGATGTCCTTGTCGCCCTTGTGCTCCTCCACCTCCTTCAGTGAGTAGATCTTAATCTCGGCAGGCATGGTGGCGGCGGCGGTGGCGGTCACTGCCGGTGACCAAAGCGACGGGTCACGGGGCGCCTACTCGGGGTCCGACACGGAGACACACACGCACACGGCACAGCAGCGCCGCCTGACGCTGACGGCACGCGCAGGGGACGGGTATCGGCGGGTCCCGGCGGGGGCGGCTGGGGAGCGGGAGACTCGTCACCGACCGGGCACGGGGCAGGAGTGAGTCGCCACGGCGTCAGGCTGGGGCAGAGGCGGTCACTCGGCGCGACCTTCAACGCATAGTCATGGTCACCGCACCGCGCCTGAAGGTGGGGAGGGGGAGGGTGGGGTGCGGCAGGACTTCGCTGATACGAGCGAGCGCGCTCGCGCTCGCTCGTCCTTCCGTGGCGTATGGGGAAAAAATCTGAATATGAGCGGCCCAACCCAACCCGGCCCATGGCGACGCTTTTGAAAAGCTCATATCTCTGAAACCGCACGTCCGATTGACACACTGACTTCTTTGCTGAGCAGCTCCATCCAACCTGCCATTTTTTTCTCTTTTTTTAACCTACCCTCTTTGAGACCAGTGCCGACTCACGTGGCTGACTACCACTGCGCGTGGCGCGTGAGGGGTGTTGAAAAGCGTTTTCTCGCAACAACAACAAACAAAAAAACTCCGCAACGGCTGGGCAGATTGTGCGCAAATTTGGTGTGATTAGGGACCCCTCAGCCGCCACTTTCCCACAAGTCAAAGGTGGGTGCTTCTGCACGTGCGCACCTTTTTTTGTATCTGAGAAAGTACTTGCCCGACCGAGTTTAAATTCACCACATATTTGCTTCGCGCTCGCTCGTTCATCGCCAACTACGGCGCCTTACTGGTTTTACTTTAGTTATGCTGATCATCTTATGACAATTAACCAAATTATGGAGTTAACTACTCGTATGCTAACATGCCATACGATGGAGGACAAGTTCAACTTTGTGATTCAGTTACTCATGACCTGGTGCAAGAAATGAGAAATTAAAGATTTTTGGTCTTAAAAGATTATAAAAAAAATCAAAAATCAAGAGTAAGTTAAGAACAAGCTTCGAGTTATCTCCCTCCCTAAAATGGATCCCAAATTTGAAATCAGCGTCACAAATTGTCCTAGAAACCGCCAGAAGCTCAAAAAAGTCATCTGAGGTCATCGGAAGTCAATGACCTCAGTTGACCTCTGAAAAGGTCAATCGAGGTCACAATCTCAGTGGAAACCACAACTGTCACCTGGAAACACCTTTGCATATGCTCCTGAACAACAAACACTCGGAAACTGCACAAGTTACAAGCATCGATCTGCGGGACGCCAGTTGCGCCTGCCATGACCTTGATAAACAGGTCATAGGTCACGGGTCATGTGGGTTAGAAATGCAAATTTGTCAGATTATGTCTCAAATTGTTTCAAAAGTAGGGTACTGAAAGTTTCATCGCAATCGGTTAGAAACTATGCGAGTTATTCCAGAGTAACTGAGGGGGTGGCATCCCCCCCCCTAGCCGGGCGAGGGTTAAAGGGACACTCCCACCTTAACATTAGTTTTGAGTTGAAATAGCCATGTTGTTGGTTTTGCATTGAAATTAAGTAGGGTAGCAATTAAAACAACCACATAGGTCTAATCAAAAAGAAATTCGAGCTTGGTCTCGACAATTGTAACGAAAAAAAACAACATGTATTTGAATAGGGGTCTAAAGCCGATGACGTCACCGCTCTTTACCAAATGGTGATGATAGTCGACTTGTTTTGACGTTAGACTTAGAGATATTTGCGTGTTTCAAATGGTTTGGTAATTGGTTTGTTTTGTATTCAAAGCGCCAGAATTGTCTCGAAATAATTGTGCCATACTTTGGCAGCGTAAAGGATTTCTGTATAGGTCTCTAGAGCTGAATATGACGTCATCAACCCAAACATTAAAACTTAACTTTTTATGAAATTGAACACTGTTTGCGAGAAACAAATGTCATAATCGTGTTCGGCAGCAATTACTTCATATTTTGCACCACAAGCGGCGTACATTTGACAACTTTTGGGAAGGTATGAATGTCCCATTAAAGAAATTGCGCCGCGGAGCGACGCGAAAATTTTGAGTTTTATTCCCTGGACAACTGCATTCTTACTGTTGAAAGGCCCAGGGTGCCTTCAGACCGTCCAGGGGCCTCTCCGACCTTGTCAACGCCCTTCCGACCTGTTCAGGGACTCATCTGGGATCCGCGAAGCGAAAAGACATGATGTGAAGTGGGTGATACATATAAAATACAAAGAGGGCTTACTCTACAGGAAAAATTAAAATCGGAGCTTTCGGGTATATTGTAACACCCTGACGAAGGGTGTTACAATATACCCGAAAGCTCCGCTTTTAATATTTTTATTGTGGCGTAAGTCCTCTTTGTATTTAATCTTCATCTGGGATCTCTACGTGCTTTTGACGCTTCCGGTCTGACCAGGGACTGCACTGGCTGCTTTGTCGCCCTGCCGACATGCTCAGGGGCCCCTCCGACCTGCACTGGAGCCCCTCCCGTCTGGCTAGGAACTCATCCGGCATGTTCAAGGGGCCTTCCGACCGGCCCAGGGACCCTTTCGGTCTAGCCAAGGGCCCCTCTGACTTGCCCAGAAGCCCCTCCGATCTGCCCAGCGACTCTTCTGGCTGGACTGCGCTGGCTGATTTGCCCAGCGACTCTTCTGGCTGGACTGCGCTGGCTGATTTGTCGCCCTGTCGACATGTTCAAGGGGCTCTCTGACCTGCCCTGGGGGCCCTCTGACCTGCCCTGGGGGCCCTCTGACCTGCCCTGGGGGCCCTCTGACCTGCCCTGGGGCCCCTCCGTGCTGACTAGGAGCCCATTTGGCATGTTCAGGGGCCCTTCTGACCCACCTAGGGGCCCTTTCGGTCTAGTCAGGGGCCCCTCTGACCTGCACAGGGGCCCTTTTAACTTCCCAGGGGCCCTCTGGTCTGTTCAGGGGCCCTCTGGTCTGTCCAGGGGCCTTATGGTCTGTCCAAGGGCCCTCCAACCTGATCAGGGGCCCTTGTGATCTGGCAAGGGACTGTGCTGGCCGCTTTGTCGCCCTGTCGACATGCTCAGGGGCCTCTCGACCTGCCCAGGGGCCCTCTGTGCTGGCTAGGGTCCATTCGACGTGTTCAGGGGACCCTCTTAACCGCGCAGGGGCCCTTTCGGTCTGGCCAGGGGCCCCTCTGACATGCGCAGGGCTTTTTTGAACGTACAAGGGCCCTCTGGTCTTTCAGAGGCCCCTGGTGGCCCTAAAGGGCCTATGAAGTGCTCTAAACTCTCTAAAGACCACGATACCGCGCTTCGCGCGGTCTCGTCGGCACTTTTCGGCGCGCTGGGCGCGCCGAAAAGGGCCCTCCTGGCCTCCAGGGTGGGGCGGCCGCACCCCCCCCCCCCTTTGGCTACGTGCCTGCGTCTATATCGTGTACACTACAGACTCGAAGTTGGCCGAGCCGGGCCGGCCCCTAGTCCCGGTCAGAGGCTACGTTTGGCAAATACGGTGCATACAATTGTCAAAAAGTACCACATGTAGCGATCGGATGTGGCTGGAAAGTTGCCTCGATCTCCTTGGATAGCTAGGCTAGTGGACAAAACTAGGTTTTTCAACATGCGATGCATCGTTTGTCCGTGACTGGCCGAGAGCCCGCTCCGTGAGCCGGGTCGGCGGCGCGCAGTGCTCAGCTCGCGTGTCGCGAGGGGCGATTATGTGCGTGAGGTGCGGGTGGAAGTGCGCCTTAGTGCTGACTGCTGACACTGGGAGCGTTTGGCTTTGATAAAGCTGTGCAACCAACCAAACCATCTAGTGGCTTTTAATTATATGAGACCTTGACGTGCAGAGCATGGCGAATCGGTAGACATGTCATTGGTCTGCATTTTCGCCATACCATACGTGATAGCCCTGGCCAAACGAAAGGGGCGTGATTTCTGACAAAATGTTGATGAAAAAAGGCCCTCTGTGGATTTATGCGAAATTTATATCGCTGGATTCCGTGTGAGCTCAGCTTTCGAATCGTGCATCTCCCGACTCCTGTAGTTTGACACCTCCGAACCCTTCCAACAAACTGTACTAGGTGTAGGGTAAGCTACGCTCTGTGACCCAAGTTTGAATAATGGTGGTACTATAATGTTGATGCTTGGCAAGTCAACATGCTGGGCATTTCATGCATTTGAAGGTGCAGATATCAATAGACCACCCATAGCATTATAAATCTGTTTTTGACATGTCTGACATCACAGTGGTTTATCCTCCCTACGGTTGAAAACTTTCAAGCACACATACAAGGATATAGGATCATACCAATGATACCAATAGGTACACCTCTACAGATCATTAACATGTTTTGTCATGCACACAGTGCAGCCCACAGTGGCGGCACTTTATTTAGAGTTTTGAGGGGGGATTTTTCTGCAAAGGTAGTCACAAGTAGTGGAGTACTTAGAGAGGGCAAAGCCCTCAAGAAGGTGTCATACTCACACCAGGGCACCATCAGCAACAACTTGTATTGAGCAGTGGAGAGCTGGGTAGGTAAATAATGAAAATGTGTTGTTGAGCAGCAGGGATAAATCATGAAAATAACAAAGAAGTTAAGCTCAGGGTGTGTGCGTGCATGGCCCTATGCGTGATTTCCTGAAAATCATGCATGTGTTCTCTGTGTTTGTGGGATTTGTGTGAAATTCGCTGACAAGAGCAAGTTCAGCTGATAGTAAATACATTGGGTGAGCTACACTGGCACATTACACAGATCCTGGATGAAATGTCAAGGAAAAGCTGCAGACACATTAAGGAAATCCCACAATAAAGTAAAGAATTCTGAACTTCTTTGTGTTTTCAGTGATTGTGTGATGATGGGTTTCTATCATTTTGCTTTATTTTGTGTATTGTAGTCTATAATAGACCTAAACTTGAATAATTTGTGCTGTGTATTGTGGCAGAAGATGAATGGAGAAGCGTTGGAGCAAATTGTGAGAGTTGAAACTTGGTGTTGAAGCCGATAGATATTTATGCACTATGCAGTGATTTATCCATTTTAAAAATACAGCAATTTATCCATTTTCTTTGTGTGATTTGTGTGATTGGCAGATCTAGGATGCGACGGTAGTTTTGCAAACACAAAGAACATGCACATAATTTGTGGAACAATCATGCATAGTGTAGACTGTAGCCTGGGTTTTAATCTTAGATTCAAGATGTTTAGATATTTTCCAGTCGTAATCTGGGGGAGGGGAGGGGGCAAACGCATACGCTTGCCTACCGATTCTTCGTTTGGGTGGGCCCCATTTTGCCCAACCAGAACCGGAAATCCGCCCGCCACACTGGCAGCCCAAGTTATGAATTACCTTTTCAGCAGGAAAAATTAGTTCGCTTGTTGTGGTAAATAATAAAATGAGCAAGTGATGGTCCCGATATGCTACAGCTCTCCGTACCGCTGTTCATACACACAGTATTTTATCTACCGTGATACACACGATATAGGGCCTTGCACGCAATAATGACGTGCAAAATGATTCACACTTATGAAACAAACTCAAATACAACTCATATATGGCGCACATGATACAAACTGCAAAATTCAGTTAAATCAGCGCCACTAAACGCATTCTTCGGCAGGAACATATACGACTAGCATGCAATGGCAAATAACCAATAAAAAACACATATCAATCCCAGTTTTCCTGAAGTCGAACCCGTTAAATCCTCAATGAATCCATAAATTGGCTAACTATGGATGAACTAGCCTCCAATGCAGCAATTTTATTTCAATATTTGTAATATTGTATTTCATGAATATCTCCACAGTTCCCGAGTTTTATGACAAATTAATAGCAGAATAATTATCTGCGTACTCTGTTTAGTCATATAGCATTCGCTCGAATCTACCAAGGTCGACACTTCTATAAAGGACCTCAATATAGTTCACCTTTAAAGGAAATAGTTCACCTTCGGAATTTTTTTCAGAACACGATTTTATTATATTTTTGAATACAGTTTCTTTTTTTATTTTCAAAAATGGTCCCACATTGCGCCAATTCAGGACAGAATGTCGTAAATCATTAATGTTATGGTGTGCGTTATTGGTCTGCGCATGCTCCATGGCAGTGCTGGCACTTTCAGACGGTACGGTATATCATATATGCGCCGAATTCCTTCGCCAAAAAGTAAAATATCTTCGGCTGGAGTCTTTTTCAGTCAAGGAAACTTGCAGATAGGGGTTTCCCAACATGGGCTACAAAACAGCTATCTCAGTTTAAAACTAATGTTGAAGGTGAACTATTTCCTTTAAAGGACCTTGGGAATAGTTCACCTTGGGAAATTTTCCCAAACACGATTTGATTATATTTAATACAATTTCTTTTTATATTGTCAAAAATGGCCTTATATCGCGTCGATCAGGACAGAAGGCCGTAAATTATTATTGTTTATCAAAACTACATGCTCTGAGTCAGAGTCCTGACGTCATGCATTTGTTTTTGTATTTGTATACACGTTTCGGCACTCTTCCACAGGAATGTGGCTTTTACGAGTCCACGTCAATTGTACAGAAACAAACTAGAATATTAATAAAATCACGAGGAAGACTAAAAATAGACATAAAGTCACCATGCCATTTGCGAGTGCTAGCGAAATCACAAGCAAGAGTAAAGATAGACATAAAATCACCGTGCCGGCTACGATCGTGCCAACTAAACTATCACGTCACGTCATCATGCGAATGTAACAAATGGTTCAACCAATCAGATTCGAAAGTAGTCGCGTAAGGATAGACTCACATTAGAGATGTGCCAACCGGCGACCGGCAGTTAGCTTGCTAGCACCATCTGCAAGCTGATTGGCTGACGGTATAGCCTCTGCCCGGGCTAGATCCAGTACCACATTCTTTCGCCAGCACCGCATTCCTTCGCCAAAAAATCAAATATATTCGGCTGGATAGTCTTTTCAGTCAAGAAACCTTGCAGCTAGGGGTTTCCCAACACGGGCTACAAAACTGCTATCTCAGTTTAAAACTAATGTTGAAGGTGAACTATTTCCTTTGACATGGGGTTTTGAACTGAGATAGCAGATTTGTAGAGCATATCGAAAAATGAGTTGTGTTAAAAAAATAGCTCCCTTCTTTAAAGGAAATAGTTCACCTTCAACATGGGGTTTTTAACCGAAATAGCAGTTTTGTAGCTCGTGTTGAGAAATCCCTATCTGCAACTGCTTTTGTCTGAAAAGACTCTCCAGCCGAAGATATTTGACTTTTTGGCGAAGAAATGCGGCGCATATATGATATACCGTACCATCTGAAAGTGCCAGCACTGCACGGAGCATGCGCAGACCAATAACGCACACCATAAACTTAATAATTTACGACCTTCTGTCCTGAATTGGCGCAATGTAGGACCATTTTTGAAAAGAAAAAAAGAAACTGTATTAAAAAATACAATAAAATCATGTTCTGATAAATTTTCCGAAGGTGAACCATTTCCTTTAAAGGAAATAGTTCACCTTCAACTTGGGATTTTGAACTGAGATAGCAGTTTTGTAGCCCGTGTTGTGAAACCCCTATCTGCAAGTTTGCTTGACTGAAAAGACTCTCCAGCCGAATATATTTGAGTTTTTGGCGAAGGAATGCGGTGCTGGCGAAAGAATGTTGTACTGGTTCTAGCCCGGGCAGAGGCTATACCATCAGCCAATCAGCTTGCAGCTGGTGCTAGTAAGCGAATCGCCGGCCGCCGGTTGGCACATCTCCAATGCGAGTCTATCTTTACGCGACTACTTTCGAATCTGATTGGCTGAACCATTTTTTACATTCGCGTGACGTCAGGACTCTGACTCGAGAGTATGCATATAGTTTTGATAAAAAATACAAATTTACGGCCTTCTGTCCTGTATCGGCGCGATATAAGGCCATTTTGGACAAAATCAAAAGAAATTGTATTAAACAATGTAATCAAATCGTGTTGGGTAAAATTTTCCAAGGTGAACTGTCACGTGGCTCGGTCTCGCTATCAGTACACTAGAAGTGCAGAAGACAACGTACTGCGTCCGACCGTCTCTCGGCGACTGCCCCCTTGTTTATTGTCGTCGGCATGGCAACGGCGCATGACGTTGTCGTATCGGCACCGGGGGCACGCATAGCTGTGCTGGGAGCGACCCACATATGTGAACCGTGACGTCAGGGCGCGGCCCGCCCTGACCTCACGAGTGACCGCCGGCCGGGTGGAATAAACAGTTCGGAACGAGACACCAGACTGTGAGGCTGACCGCGCGGCTGGAGCTGTGACATTGGCGACGAGGAATCGAGCTCCGCGGTGATGGCCGGGAAGACGCCGGAGTTTGACGCAGAAGTGGAGAGCTTTGGTGCGTATACAAGGCGTCTGAATCAGCATTTTATTGTTAAAGATATCGGTGAAGAACAGGTTCAAAAGAAAAGAGCTATATTGTTGTGTGCTATCGGAGCAAAAACATTTGGTTTGCTGGAAGATCTGATTGCGCCGTCAAACGTAGAAGATAAAAGCTACGATGATTTGGTAACGGTGTTAACAGCGCACTATGAGCCGGAGAAGTCTGAAATTGTAGCCAGATTTAGATTTCATTCCTGTTTCCGGAATGAGGGCGAGACAGTGGGAGCGTTCTTGGCGCGCTTACGTAAGCTGGCCAAGGATTGTCAGTTTAAGCCTGATGTGCTCAACGAAATGCTCCGTGATCGCTTAGTCTGCGGCATCAGGAACGAGCGGCTACAATCACGACTCCTCAGCGAGCCACAATTGACTCGGCAGTCGGCCGAGACATTGGCACTGGCGCACGAGTCGGCGGCAGCGAGTGCAGCCGAGCTCAGTGGTGCTGTAGCTGGCCAACGAGAAGACGCCGCCGCGGTTCAGCGCCTGAGTCATGGCCGGGACCCGTCGCGGCAGCATGACCGACACCGGCCCGCGGCAAGTGGGGGAGGTCGGGGCGGCTGCAGCGGTGGTGCCGCCTGCGCTGACAGCGAGGCTGCTCGTCCGCTGCGGGCTCGAGGAAGAGGCGAGGGGACAGACAGGGCGTCGTCGTGCTACCGCTGTCTGGGACATCATTCCTCGGAGTCGTGCCCGTTCCGCAGCAAGGTGTGCTTCGGCTGCGGCCTCAAGGGTCATGTTCGGGCTGCATGTCGGAAGAGCCAGCAGCATCTGCGACATGTTTCGGCGGAAGAGGACGTGCTGCTGCCGCTGGACGGAGGCGACGGTGACGAGCCGGCGCGGCCGGGTGCCAGCGCAGCCGACAGTGATGGAGTGTACTCCATGTTCACCGTGCGGTCGGGATCAGCTGGCCGGCAGCCGCCGCTGGCGGTGACGGTGTCGCTGGACGGCCGGTCTGTTCAGATGGAACTGGATACCGGTGCCGCACTGACCGTGTGTTCAGACGCCGGGTTCCGCCAGCTGTGGCCCAGTGGTGGCCCTGAGCTGGAGCCCAGCACGGTGAAGCTGAGGACGTACAGCGGCGAGCAGCTCTCCGTCCTGGGGCAGGCGCAGGTGAACGTCGAGTACGGCGGCCGCTGTATGCCGCTGCCGCTGATCGTCGTGGAAGGCAGCGGACCATGGCTGTTTGGCCGCAACTGGCTGCAGCACATCAGACTCGACTGGCCCGCCATCTGTCATGTGACGGAGCAGACTCGACTGCAGCCCATCCTGAACCAGTTCCCCGACGTCTTCAAAGAGGAGCTGGGCTGCTATAGGGGTGGCGAGGTCAGCATCGACGTCGACACCGATGTACAACCACGCTTCTTCAAGCCCCGCACGGTTCCACTGGCCTTCCGGGAGCAGGTGGACGCAGAGCTGGACAAGCAGATCCGGGATGGACTCTGGGAGCCAGTACGTCACAGTAAGTGGGCGGCTCCCCTTGTTGTCGTGCCGAAGGCTGGGGGGAAGTTAAGGATCTGTGGCGATTACCGCCTGACTGTGAATAAGGCTGCGAAAGTGGAACAATACCCATTACCTCGTGTAGAGGAGCTGTTCGCTAAGCTGTCTGGCTGTACTATTTTTTCAAAGATTGATTTGAAAAATGCCTACAACCAGCTACTGCTGGACGAGAAATCGCGCGACTACTTAACAGTGAACACGCCAAAAGGGCTGCTGCGGCCGCTTCGACTCAGTTTCGGCTACGCTAGTGCAGTTTCACTGTTCCAGCGTACGTTAGAGATGGTGCTCGCTGACATTCCAGGTGTCGGTGTCTTCTTAGACGATATCGTCGTAGCTGGTGTAGATGAGGGGGCCCACAGTCACACACTGAGACAGGTGCTCCAGAGGCTCTCGGACGCTGGGTTCCGAGTGAATCGGGCTAAGTGCAGCTTCGGGGTGACTAGCCTGACCTATCTTGGCTACAAAATAAGCCGTCGGGGTGTGGAGGCAACTGGTGAGAAAACAGATGCTATCTTAAAGGCTCCCAAGCCTAGAGACGTAAAGGATCTGCGCATGTGGCTGGGCCTCATCAATTATTACGGGAAGTTCCTCAGGAACTTGGCGACTTTCCTATCGCCACTGTATCGGTTGTTGCGGACTGATCAGGTTTGGAAATGGACTGAGGTGGAGGACAGCGCCTTCCGCAGGGCGAAGGAGTTGTTGGTCTCCCCTCCTGTGTTAGTGCACTTCGATCCTGTGTTGCCCGTGGTCCTGGCGTGTGACGCTGGGCCCGTCGGAGTAGGTTGTGTCCTGAGTCAGTTAACGCCACAGGGAGAGCGCCCCATGGCGTTCTATTCGCGCGCGCTGAGTGATACCGAGACACGGTACTCACAGACCGACAAGGAGGCTCTAGCGATAGTGACTGGGGTTAAAAAGTTCCATTATTATTTAGCCGGTCGGTCTTTTACGATACAGTCCGACCACAAGCCGCTACTTGGGCTCATCGGAGAGCAGAAGCCTCTGTCTGTAATGACATCTCCCAGGATGGTCCGCTGGGCATTGATGCTCGGATCATATGATTACCACCTCGAGTATAGACCGGGATCGAAACAAGCGCATTGCGATGCCCTTAGCCGTCTGCCCTCGGCAGAGACCGGCCCCACTAAAGTTCCAATCCCAGCAGAAACCGTTCATATGCTGGAATTCTTTGACTCCTCTCCTGTGAGTGTGGCCCAGATACGGCAATGGACCAATCAGGATCCAGTATTGTCGGCTGTTTACAGGCAGGTGAGAGACGGCTGGTCTGACTCTGATGACAGACTGTGCCCCGACTTTCAGCCGTATAAGTCTCGCATCGGTGAACTCAGTGTGCAGGACGGCTGCATTTTGTGGGGATCACGTGTCGTGATTCCTCCTCAGGGGAGAGCCGCCATGTTACGGCTGCTCCATGAGGGTCATCCCGCTGAATGCCGGTCAAAAATGCTCGCGAGGATGTACTTTTGGTGGCCAAAGTTGGATGATGACATACGGGATCTGGTCCGTTTATGTGAGAAATGTCAGGAGCGGAAAGGAAAGGCTCCCGAGGCACCATTGCACCCCTGGCAGTGGCCTACCAAGCCCTGGCAACGCGTGCATATAGATTACTGCACAGCAAATGGAGGAATGTTTTTGGTGATGGTAGACGCCCATTCTAAATGGATGGACATTTACCCTACTCGATCTTCGGATTCCGCTGTCACTATCGAGAAGTTACGTATGTCGTTCGCCTGTTGGGGTATACCTATGGTGCTAGTTACCGACAATGCCCAGTGTTTCCTTTCGGAGGCATTCAAAACCTTCTGCAAAGTCAACGGGATCAGGCATTTGACAACTCCCTGCCTGTCACCTAAGTCTAATGGCTTAGCTGAGAGGGGTGTACAGACATTTAAAAATGGCTGGTATAAACAGACCTCAGGAACCGTCGAGACCAAAGTGTCCCGGTTCCTTTTCAAATATCGCACCACTCCACATAGTACCACCCAGTGTACACCAGCTGAGTTGTTTTTAAATCGTGTTCCGCGCACACACTTAGATGCCATCATTCCTGACAGACAGGGGCGTGTACAGGAGCGCCAGGAAGCTCAAAAGGCTCATCGTGATCGTAACGCTCGAGAACGTGACATGGTAGCTGGGGATGCCGTATATGTGTCGGCGGTAGATCGCTTGCGGGGTCCGAGTGATTGTCGTTGGGCTCCGGGACGTGTTGTGTGCATTGACGGTGTTATGTTCACGGTACAATTGAGTGATGGGCGCGTTATTGTAAGACACGCGGACCAGGTCCGGCAGCGATATGGTAATGACGCACCACCCCCTGTTGCTAACGAGCCTCTCACTTCCAGTGCGGCCGTGATACCTGTCCGGGATCAGCTGACGTTTGTTCCGCCTGCTGAGGTGGCTCCACCCGCTGAGGCTGCTCCTGCTCCGTCTCCTGCTCGGCAGCGCCCGGCTCCCCTCCCTGCACCTGCGCCGCAGCCCGAGCTGACAGCTGCTGTCCCGATCCCCGGTAGGGTCACCACTGTACCGCAACCTGCTGCTTCCCCAAGTGCACCGCGATATAATCTGAGGAACCGCTCAAATCTGCGGCCGCCTGATAGGTATGCCGCACAGTGACCAGTATGTATCACACTATCACATGTATCGCTAGTGCTTGGTTGTAGCCTCGTATGTGTTGTTATTGTGCCTGGTTATTCGGGGTGGAGGGATGTCGTATCGGCACCGGGGGCACGCATAGCTGTGCTGGGAGCGACCCACATATGTGAACCGTGACGTCAGGGCGCGGCCCGCCCTGACCTCACGAGTGACCGCCGGCCGGGTGGAATAAACAGTTCGGAACGAGACACCAGACTGTGAGGCTGACCGCGCGGCTGGAGCTGTGACAACGTCACACGTAAACAATAGCGATTGCGCAACGCCACATCTCCCTTTCTTTTCCGGGAACACGCTGCGCTGGCGTAAGCAATACATGAACACACGAATAGAACACTGAATTAAATGGCTTCACAAACAGTGTGCACGAGTAGGTGCCAACAGCAAATAAGGATGATAATAAAGAAACACACACGCACACACACCAATCTTACACTCTGGTTACACCGCACCTGTGCGGACACACCTTAAACCTAGACACGCTTATGTTACATAATCCTGCAGGTGGGAAGGGGGGCGTGAGACCCTGGTGGACCGACGCCGAGGAGGAGAGACATGTGGATGAGGAGGTGTCACTTGTTCAGTGCCTCCCCTTTGAGCACAGTGCGATCTACCGTCATCAGAGAGGCCGCCATGGTCGGGAGCAGGAGGTTGAGGGGGCCGCGGCAGCAGGGGTGATTGCGGTGGAGTGTTACGATTTAGCCGAAGCCAGTCAAGGGGCCGCTCAGGGGGATCTTGGGCAACAACTCCCGGGTCCTCGCCCGTAGCCAGCAAATGGCGCCGATTGCGCCGGTAGACGTAGTTGTCCACCCGAACCAAATACGAGCGATCGGCCACAGAGCGCAAGCAAATACCCGGCGTCCATGTAGATTGGCCGGGCAGACGCATCCGCACCGTTTCGCCCTCAAGGAGAGAGCGTAAGTTCCGAGTGCCGCGGTTAAAATACCCGGCCTGTCGTGCCCTCGCGTTGACCATGGCATCTCGTACTGGAATGGACGATGTGGGAGATAGAGTGGACCGAGCCGTGGGAAGAAACGTCCGGCATGGCCGTCCAAACAGGAGCTGTGTCGGAGATACACCTGTCGACTCACTTGGCGCATTCCGCCACATCAGCAGCGCCCAGATCGGATCCTGACCGTCATCCAGCGCTTTGCGCCACAGGGTTTTAACCGTCTTGACCGCATTTTCAGCTTTACCATTGGACTGCGGAAAGGTGGGACTAGAGGTACGGTGCTCGATGTCCAGATCCCGCGTATAAGCAGTGAAGTCGGCACTCGCATACTGGGGCCCATTGTCACTTACGAGCACCTCGGGAATGCCATAACGCGCAAAATGTGCAGATAGTGCCCGAATAACCTGGGCAGTTGACGGACTGGGCAAGCGATCAACCTCAATATAGCTGCTATAGTAGTCGACCAGAACGGAATACGTACTTCCATTTATCTCAAACAGGTCCGTGGCAACCGTTTGCCATGGCCGATCAGGCACCTCACGTGAGTGCAACGGTTCTCTGGCCTGCGCCGGCCGATGCGCGAGGCATACTGGGCATTTCAAGATAGCCTCGCGCAGCTGTGCGTACATCCCAAGCCAAAACACACTCTCGCGTGCCAGTCGGACAATCGAGGCTAGCCCTATGTGACTGCGGTGAAGTTGCGACAGGACTTCGCCCTGCTGACTGAACGGTATCACAAGGCACCGATACTTAAAAACCAAACCGTCCTGAACAGCAAGGTCGTCCCGAAGCGGAAAATAGCAACGAATGACTTCAGGTACCGCCCGACGACTGTCAGGCCAGCCCACCTGGATCTGAGCCATCAGCCTGGACAGCACAGGATCAGAAGCGGTCGCCGTGCGAATCAGCGCCAGTCTCCTGGGAGAAACGGAGACGCCTTTGCTCAGGTCCACCTGCTCCAACTGGGCCGCAAACACAGCCTGGGGAAGAGGGAGGGACGCCCGACTCAGTGTATCTGCGACATATAGCTGACTACCGGGTTGGTAAACGATGGTGTAGTCATAGCGCTGAATAGTCATCAGCATTCGCTGTAGGTGAAGCGGGGCGTCACCCAGGGGCTTGGACTGAATCGCCACCAGTGGTTTGTGGTCGGTAACAACCGTCACAGGGCGCGCATATAGGAACTGGTCCAACCTGACAAGAGCGAATGTAATGGCTAACAGCTCTTTTTCGATCTGGGAGTAGGCCTTCTCGGCAGACGTGAGCGCACGAGAGCAGTACATAACGGGATTCCCGTCCTGAAGGAGACAGGCCCCCAGTCCCGACATGGAAGTATCACACTGAACTGTTGCCTCTCGGCGGGGGTCATAAAAACGCAACACAGGAGCAGAGGTAAGTAGGCACTTGACTCTATCAAAAACCCGCTGACACGATTCACTCCAGTACCAGCCAACAGACCGCTGAGTGAGCTGTCTGAGGGGAGCCAGCACCTCAGAGATATTCGGCAGAAAACGTGAGAGGTAACCCACCATGCCAAGGAACCTCTTTAGTTCAGGGACCGAGGTTGGCGCTGGAAACTCTGTTATGGCCTGGATCCTAACTGGGTCAGCCTTCAGACCCTGGTCACTCAAAATGTGGCCCATCCACTTGACCGACCTGACTTTGAACTGGAATTTCTCTGGGTTGAGACGCAAGTTGCGCTCCTCCGCTCTGCAGAGAAACGCCTTGAGATTGGCATCGTGGTCCGCCTCTGAAGTACCAAAAATTATGAAGTCGTCCGCTATCACTTCAACGCCCCGCAGGCCGGTCACCAGCTCGTGCATTGTGCGCTGCCACAATTCCGGTGCTGACTTAATGCCATATGGGAGGACCTCCCAGCGGTATCGGCCAAAGGGCGTGTGAAAAGTGCACAGCTTGGCCGAAGCGTCACAGAGACCGATGTGCCAGAACGCCTGGCTGGCGTCAACAACTGAGAAAACCTTAGCATCACTGAGTCGGGTCGTCACTTCATCGACAGTTGGCGTGGGGTAATGCTCTCGCTGCACCGCCTTATTCAAAGTTTTGGGATCCAGACACAGACGAATATCCCCGCTGGGCTTATCAACTATCACGAGGTTTGACACCCAGGGGGTGGGCTCAGTCACAGGTGATATCAGCTTCTGTGCCACCAGATCATCCAGTTTACGTTTCAGCCTGTCTCTGACATGCACTCTGACACGGTGCGGAGGTTCCGCCACAGGAGCGACCTGGGGGTCTGTGACAATTGTGTGACCGTGAACAACCCGTCCCGGTTTGGCTGTATCAAATACCTGCTTAAACTCAGACAAGACACCAGCCTTAGTCAGACCCTCCGCGGGGCCCTCGGCACCTGACACCTTGGGGACATAGTCTAGCGGGTCCACATCCTTTACCTCAATGAGGCCTAGGTCCACAGAGGACTGCAAGCTGAGGATAGGCATGACATCTTTGTTGACAACCCTGCACTTCAGCACCACAATCCGCCCAGACGGCTCATTAACGAGACGCAGATGGGCCCTGCCCACAGTACTAACAAGAGAGCCATCATACATGCGAATGGCTGAGACGCCTGACTGCAGATGGTGGTGGGAGTGATCACCGGTAACGCGCACATAATCGCACAAAGAGAGCACATTGCACTCAGACCCCGAATCTACAAGAAATCGGAGTGACTCTCCCGAACGAGATACTAGTGTCTTAAACACTCTAGCCGCGCACGGGGTACCTGGTTCTGGGTCTTGTAGAGCACCGACAGCATAGAGCGGCTCCTCCTGGTCATCCTCAGCGGCCGGAGTCCCACCGGCAGTCTCCACCGCCGCAACTGTGCCGCCAATGCGGGCCGACCCGGCCGAGAACAGCTGATCGGGATTTCCCCGTCGAGCCGCCCGGCCGCCGCCAGAGGCGCCGTCAGCTGAGCGGGGATTCCCCCGCCAGGCGGCTGGGCCGCCGCCGCGAAGGTCGCCGTGACCTTGAACCGTTGGTCGAGCAGCAGACGGCCGGCAGCAGGCCGAAAAATGATTCCGGCCTCCACATGCGTTGCACGCTTTACCCCACGCTGGACACTGAGACCGCCGCATCACGTGCACTCGGGCACAGAACCGACACTGCCCGTTTGCGTTACCCGAGGACGGGGCTAGCTGGGACACCGCACTGACCTCACTGGTGGACTGGTGCACATCCTCAAGACGCGCAGCCCCCATGCTCTGCTGATCACGTGTTGAAGCCTCTTCTGAGATGGCGGTGTCTATCGCTTCCTGTAACGTCAGCTTGGCCCGGCGAAGGAGAGCGCGCTGTGTCGCCCGGTCGCGCACACCCATCACCAGACGGTCACGGATCATATTGTCAGCATCAGGAAACTCACACGTAGCCGCCAGAGAGCGGAGAGCCGCCAAATAGCTGGTGACACTCTCACCAGGACGCTGGACTCGCGTGTTGAAGGTGAAGCGTTCCAATATCACATTTCGCCGGGGGTTACAGTAGGCTTCAAAAGCGGCCAGGAGTGCCGGCAGACCATCAGCCTCCTGCCACTCAAAATGGGTCGCAATCTCCTGCGCATTCACCCCAGCATAGTTAAAGAAAGTACCGAGCTGTACCGCCATGGGCTTTGTTGAGAGCTCCCGCGCCGCTGCGTAATACTGCCAGTCCCGGCGCCATCGCGCCCACTCGGCGGCCATGTTCGCCGCACCGAAATTCAGCTCAGATGGCGAGCGAAGATTCATGGTGAATATCTCGGTATTGCTGATTGAAAGTTGCTTCAGGCAACGACGAGAGGACGAAGGTAAGTAGGTTCAGCTTCTGACACCATGTCACGTGGCTCGGTCTCGCTATCAGTACACTAGAAGTGCAGAAGACAACGTACTGCGTCCGACCGTCTCTCGGCGACTGCCCCCTTGTTTATTGTCGTCGGCATGGCAACGGCGCATGACGTCACACGTAAACAATAGCGATTGCGCAACGCCACAGAACTATTTCCTTTAAAGGAAATAGTTCACCTTCGGAAATTTTTCAGAACACGATTTTATTATATTTTTAATACATTTTCTTTTTTTCTTTTCAAAAATGGTCCTACATCGCGCCAATTCAGGACAGAAGGTCGTACATTATTAATGTTATGGTGTGCGTTATTGGTCTGCGCATGCTCAGACCAGTCCTGGCACTCTCAGACGGTACGGTATATCATATATGCGCCGCATTCCTTCGCCAAAAAGTCAAATATCTTTGGCTGGAGAGTCTTTTCAGCCAAGAAAAGTTGCAGATAAGGATTTCTCAACACGGGCTACAAAACTGCTATTTCAGTTCAAAATCCCATGTTGAAGGTGAACTATTTCCTTTAAAGGAAATAGTTCACCTTCAACATTAGTTTTAAACTGAGATAGCTATTTTGTAGCCCATGTTGGGAAACCCCTATCTGCAAGTTTCCTTGACTGAAAAAGACTCCAGCCGAAGATATTTTACTTTTTGGCGAAGGAATTCGGCGCATATATGATATACCGTACCGTCTGAAAGTGCCAGCACTGCCATGGAGCATGCGCAGACCAATAACGCACACCATAACATTAATGATTTACGACCTTCTGTCCTGAATTGGCGCAATGTGGGACCATTTTTGAAAATAAAAGAAACTGTATTCAAAAATATAATAAAATCGTGTTCTGAAAAAATTCCGAAGGTGAAATATTTCACCTTGGAAAATTTGTACCCAACACGATTTGATTATATTTTGTAATACAATTTCTTTTTATATTGTCAAAAATGAACTTATATCGCGCCGATTCAGGACAGAAAGCCGTAAATTGTTTTATTGTTTATCAAAACTATATGCATACTCTCTAAGTCAGAGTCCTGACGTCACGCGAATGTAAAAAATGGTTCAGCCAATCAGATTCGAAAGTAGTCCCGTAAAGATAGACTCGCATTGGAGATGTGCCAACCGGCGGCCGACGATTCGCTTGCTAGCACCAGCTGCAAGCTGATTGGCTGATGGTATAGCCTCTGCCCGGGCTAGAACCAGTACATTATTTCGCCAGCACCGCATTCCTTCGCCCAAAAACTCAAATATATTCGGCTGGAGTCTTTTCAGTCAAGAAAACTTGCAGATAGGGGTTTCCCAACACGGGCCACAAAACTGCTAGCTCAGTTTAAAACTAATGTTGAAGGTGAACTATTTCCTTTAAAGGAAATAGTTCACCTTCAACATGGGATTTTGAACTGACATAGCAGTTTTGTAGCCCGTGTTGAGAAATCCTTATCTGCAACTTTTCTTGGCTGAAAAGACTCTCCAGCCGAAGATATTTGACTTTTTTGGCGAAAGAATACGGCGCATATATGATATACCGTACCGTCTGAGTGCCAGCACTGGTCTGAGCATGCGCAGACCAATAACGCACACCATCACATTACTAATTTACGACCTTCTGTCCTGAATTGGCGCGATGTAGGACCATTTTTGAAAAGAAAAAAAAAGGAACTGTATTAAACAATATAATAAAATCGTGTTCTGAAAATTTTTCCGAAGGTGAACTATTTCCTTTAAAGGAAATTTACCCCTTGGCTTATTACATACGCCCCTGGCTCAAACGCATTTTCCAACCAAATTTAATTTACCCTCCCGTTACCTCGGAAAACCAAACGTACATTCTTGCGGTACTTGAGTTTGGGAGTGTAATTCGATCCTCCCGGATGGTTCTGTGTTAAATAATTATCATCAATTAACTATTGTTTTCCAGTACCCTAGTGTCTTTCATTACCGAGCGGGCGCGAAGCGCCCGTGGGGTTTCTCGTCAACTTACTAGACAAATTTACATTTGACCCGGCCCGACCCGGCCATTGGATAGGTCCATCAAATAAATTTCGTTTTGGTATGGTGCGTTCTGATACAGGCGGTACCACAGCGCGTGGCAGTTGGAACACGCGAACGTCGAAATGAACAAAAACCTTGCAAAAATGATTATTGATCAAAAATGATTATTGATCAAAAATGTCTGTATTAATCTAAGCATACGCTGAAGCATGCAGCGCTCAGGACGTACTCCCTTTTGGCTGATTTGAAAAAGGAGATCATGAACAATTTAATACAACTTAATTTTTATGCTGGCATGCATTGAGGCCTGGCAATTTTTTCTTGAGGACTAAAATGAGTTGACTATGTGTTACTACCACGTGTGCTCCCTTACCGTTTAATATTTCAAACCTGTTTTAGCTTTACCAGAGCGCGCTCGCTCGGTCATCGCCCAAAAAGGCGTTCTACTGGTTTTTACCTAAGCATATCAGCTCCAGTTGATAATACCATTAACTTTCCCACAAAGTTTATTATTTGGACTACGCATCAGCTCACAGCGTGCAGTGTTGATGCAACACCACGGAAGATTACTTTCAATGTTTTACGTCGGCCTCAGGTCGCCCATAAACCACTATATGTCACACGTCACCGCACATCATGTGACGTCTCCTCACATCGTATGACGTCACCACATATCCCGTGACGTCACCGCACATCACATGACGTCTTCACCTGTCGTGAAGTCACGCGGAATCATCCCCCGACGACAGAAGAACGGCCCAATTGAGTCGGCCACCGAGGCACGGGGACGTCTCCTCCTGCCCGTCACTGAGGTCGGCCGGCCAGCGGAGCGCCGCCAGCTTCAGCGCGCCACCGCCGGCGATCACTGGGGACATCCCCACCGCCCCCGATCCCGCCGCCGCCGCGCCGTCCAACAGCGACGAGTCGACACTGGAGCGGGTGAGCTCCAGCAGGAGGTCGCCGCCGCCGCCGCTGCTGCTCAGCGTGCTGTCGGCCAGACCGTCCGCCGTCAGTCGCGGCGTCAGGCACGCGCGCGCCGGCGAGCCCGTCCAGGTGGCGTCCAGGTCGGGCATCGGCACCGGCGGTCCGAAGCGAAGAGAGGGTGACGGCGCGGAGCGAGGGGAGGGCGGCGGCATGGGGCGAGGGGAGGGCGGCGGGGTCCGATCCGCGACCGACGGCGGAGGAGGCGGCGGTGGTGGAGGCGGAGGTGGCGCCAGTTCCACGTCCATGGGTTCCCCCATCACCCTGTCGCCATCTTCCGACGCACCAG
The DNA here is from genome assembly GCA_036785665.1 of Chirona hameri. Classification (NCBI taxonomy): domain Eukaryota; kingdom Metazoa; phylum Arthropoda; class Thecostraca; order Balanomorpha; family Balanidae; genus Chirona; species Chirona hameri. The sequence goes on along the minus strand of JAXIVJ010001470.1, from coordinate 60,284 downwards.
TCACCGTCCCGGCAGCAGCGCCGCCCACCACTGGCGCCTCCTCCTCCGCGGCTCGTGCCGCGCGCGCCTCATCCTCCTGGTGAAACAAGTCCAACTCCTTCAGCCTCGCATCCAGCAGCTTCTCCATTTTCTTCCCGCCGGGCCGGCCCCTGCGGCAGCGCGCCTTGTTCAGGCTGCTGACCCGCTGTGCCTTCAGCTTGCGCAGCCTCTGCTTGGCCGGTGTCAGTTCCATGGTGCACTTGCGCACCTTATCGAGGTCGGGGCAGCGCCGTCGCGCGCCGCGGACGGGCCGCGCCGCCAGCGGCGTTGCTTCCTCGGCGATGGTCGGCAGCCGGCTCTCGGCCGGCGGCTTGTAGCTGCTGTTGGTATAATAGTACTCCAGCTCGGGCGGAAGGCGGAAGTCGGTCTCTTCCGGCTCGGCGGAGATGGCGGGAGGCGCGGCGGCGGCGGCAGAGACGGTGGAGTCCAGATACTCTGCGGGGGCGGCGGCGGCGGCGGCGGCGGCGGCGGCGGCGGCGGCGGCGGCAGAGACGGTGGAGTCTCTGTACTCTGCAGGGGCGGCGGCGGAGCTGAACGGAGGCCGGTCGGCAGTCGGGCCGTCTGGTGGTTCCTGTGGTGCAACGCTCTCAGCGGGAACCACCTGAAAACCGCCGGCAGACCGGCGCCGCTGCCTCCTGGCCGCTGCTGGGCGCCGCGGTTTGTCAGCGATCGTCGCCGGATCAGGGGCCATGTCCTGGTCCTCACACCTCTCAAGACCGGTCCCCATCCGGACCGCCCCGGCCCCGTCTCCCCTGTCCTGCTCTGGCACGAGCTCTGTCAGACTCTCACCGGCCACGCTGCTCTGACCCCGCCGCTGTTCCGCCGCGACCCCCGGCGAGTCCGCCTTGAAGGCGGCGAGACTTCGCTTCAGTCCGGTCTGTGCGGGCGGTGAGGGCGGCGAGTGCGACGCTTCGACGCCCAGCCAGCCATTCTCCTTCCCGACACCGTCGTCCTGCTGGGGCGGGTCGGCCAGATCCCCGTCGACCGTCTCCGCCGTGCCACGGCCGCCGAACGAGCGCCGACGCGACTTGCGGCCGAAGCCGGGTGCTGGTGGCGCGTTCAGCGGCACCAGAGATCGGCGCCGGCCAGACTGCCGCGCCGACTTCTCGCTCGTCTGAGGCGGAGGCGGCGGCGGCGGCGGCGGCGGCGGCGGCGGGGAGGCGTCGGTCGGGACCGGGGCCGGACTTGGAGTGAGCCGCGGCTCGTCAGGCTCCCGGCCACCCAGCTGCAGGGCGTCCAGAGAGCGCTCCACGGGTGAGAGCGGCGCCGCGCCGCTGCGCCGCCGCAGCATCATGCGGTGCGAGGAGCACGGCTGTATGCCGGATAGGCGGCGCCGGCTGCCGCGAGCGGCGGCTCGCGGCGGCGAACGCAGCTGACTCAGGTCCAGCTCACCCCAGCCAGGAGGCACGCCGGCCAGCAGCAGCTGCTCCTCCAGCGAGTCGCATGTGTCCATTTCCATAGCGACCTGCAACAGGGACAACAGTAGGGGTTAGTGCGATGACATAATGCATTTATAGTGTATACTACACATGTTTGAGCAGAACAGTAGTTATATGGGCTAGCAGTCAAAGAAAACAATGTCAATTTTAGAAAAAGCAAAGAGGAGACAAAATCATACCACAGTATCTCCAACAATTTGGATGAGACAGAACAGCAATTCACAATAACTTTAATGACCAGTCTGCAATATTGTGAAAAACACACATTATCAATGTTCAGTTATCTTCAACTACTGTAGTCTGCAATGGTGATGTAATTTCATTAGTTCTGTAAATGAAGCTAGCTAGCTAGCTTCATTGTTTGTTGTAGTTTGTTGTAGTTGTATCTGTATGTTTGTTGCAGAGAATACAAAACATTGTTTTTTTATGGGGGATAATTGTTTTGTCTACCTATTTTTCAGGACATTTGTGGTAAAATTGCCTTCTTATTTGGTATTTTCACTGTTGTGGTATTTCACCTGGATCTGTGGTATTTCAACTGAATCTGTAGTATTTAACTACCAGTAAGACGCCTTAATCGAAGAAGAACGAACGAGCCCGTAGACAGGGGTGGTAAAAGTGCTTTGAGTGGCCCGACCAAAAGTGGCACACACAAAAATGACCCCAGCACAGCTGGAGTCAATTTTTTACTTCACATGAATACCCTAACACCTGGCTGCATCCTCACATCATCCCTATATTTTAACCAGCGCCGTGACGGGGGGGGGGGAGTAGACACGCCCCTCAGGTTTTTCGCGGATAGCGGAAAAACGGCGACGCGCAACGCCGCCATTTTTGGCACAGCTGTTTGTGCATCAATTGTCCACATTATGTTTTTTTTAAAAAAAATCGGGTCATCTTAGGTCAGGTCACCAGACCAGGTCAAGTGACCTTCCAAAAAAAAACTTGTGGTCGTACCACAATCACAGTTTTAAGATGATCGGTTTTACACTTACAGGATTTCATAAGGTCACATATATCTACAATTCATTGATCTGGGATTTTTAATATCAGCGACCTAAGGTCGGCTTAATTTCTTGACCTCCCCATTATAAGTATAAGGGGAAATATTCAAATGCTTCCTATTCTAAGGAGACGCAAGATGGCAGTCTAATTCCTTCTGGATCATGTTTGTATAGGAAATTATTGATGACCTAGGTGCCATTTTTGTTCAGTGACCCCTACGGGGTCAGCCGAGGCCATCCGAGGTCACCAATAGTTTTGTCAATAACTATCGACATGACGATAGAAAAGTGAAACAGACACCAATGTGTTTATCTCGTCGCGGGACGTTTTCCCATATGCAACATGACCTACTTGGGTCCCCACCACTTGACCTTGACCTGAGGTCACATTTGTAAGTTGACCTGACCTGGTCAAAACTAAAATGAGTCGAAGCGTCTTGACGAGACAAGCACGATGGCGTCAACATTATTTCCTTGTCGTTATTAGGTAAAAAGCTATTCGTTATAACTTTTTTTAAATAGCCTTTTTGACATTTGATGAGCTCTGGAGCTTTAAAGGGACACTCCCACCTTAACATTAAATTTGAGTTGAGATAGCCATGTTGTTGGATTTGCATTGCAATTAAGTACGGTAGCAGTTAAAACAACCACATAGGTCTAATCAAAAAGAAATTCGAGCTTGGTCTTGACAATTGTAACGAATAAACCCCGTGTATTTAAATAGGGGTCTAAAGCCGATGACGTCACCTCTCTTTACCAAGTGGTGATGATAGTCAACTTGTTTTAAGTTTAGACTTGGAGATATTTGCGTGTTTCAAATGGTTTGGTAATTGGTTTGTTTTGTTTTAGAAGCGCCAGAATTGTCTCGAAATAATTGTGCCATACTTTGGCAGCGTACAGGATTTCTGTATAGCTCTCTAGAGCTCAATATGACGTCATCAACCCAAATATTAAAACTTAACTTTTTATGAAATTGAACACTGTTTGCGAGAAACAAATGTCATAATCGTGTTCGGCAGCAATTACTTCATATTTTGCATCACAAGCGGCGTACATTTGACAACTTTTGGGAAGGTGGGAGTGTCCCTTTAACCTGACCTGCGCTCAAATTCGACGACACTTTAGCTATTGCATTTTTCAAGAGATTTTCATTGCTTGTTTCCGTTTCTTCCTAACTATCATAGTTCCTGTGATATCTGGGGGTTTCTGGAGCGAAGTCCTACAACTTTAAAATCTGCCCTTTGATGACCTCTGGCGACCTCAATATTGACTTTAGGAAAACATATCTGAAAACTTTCGAATGTGCTTTTCAAGAGCTTTTGAACGTTTTTTTTTTCTGCGTCTTTCTAGCCCTTTTATTTTTCGAGATAGAGGGTGGGGCCCCAGAACAATCGAATCCATTGTCCTGACGATGGACCTCCATTGAAAATGCACTAGCACCCCGACCCCGCCCCCGGGGAATCTATTGTCCTGATTTTCCGCGCCGTGCCGGGGGGAGGGGCGTATTTGTATTTCACTTGCAGCAACTTCCACATCATTGAGGCTATTACAGTGCTGTCGCAATGAGTGATATAATATAAATTCAAACTTAAAAATGATCCTACGACATAACAGAATGAGCGACAATATTAAAGACAGAACAGTAGTTAAAATATCAGGCCGAAATTATAAACATATGACAATAGTAAGAAATCACGGCTCGGTTCTCGTCAGCCACAGGCGCCAAGCTCAACAAGCCGTGATAACTTAAGAAATACAATTAAGTAAACAAATTAGGATGGTGAGGATGAGTGACGTTGCCTTCGTGGTTCGTAAATCGTTTCGGCTTCAACTTTGGCATTTTCCATCCCGGATTTAAATTTGAGTTGCTCTTGAAATGGAATCACGTATATTCACTTAGGTACTAGATACTTCACAGTTGCTTTTGTACGCGAAAGTTTTGTACGCGAAAGTTTTCATTATTTAGATATATTCTTGGGTCCCCACCACTTGACCTTGACCTGAGGTCACATTTGTAAGTTGACCTGACCTGGTCAAAACTAAAATGAGTCGAAGCGTCTTGACGAGACAAGCACGATGGCGTCAACATTATTTCATGAGGGCAACAAAACCTTAGAGGGCGTTTAGACGCCCTCTAAGGTTTTTCAAGGATAGCGAAAAAAACGGCGGTGCGCAGCGCCGCCGTTTTTGGCACAGCTGTTAGGCATCAATTGCCCACATATTGTAAAGTTTTTGACCACGGGTCATCTCAGGTCAGCTCACCAGGCCAGGTCACGTGACCCCCACCTTCAAAAAGTGTGCGGTCGTACCACAGCCACAGTTTTTGGCCGATTGATTTCGTAGTTACAGGATTTCATAAGAGTAATAGTACTTATAATTCGTATATCTCGGATTTTGTATATCGGTGACCTAAGGTCGGGTCAATTTCGTGACCTCCCCATTATAAGTCAATGGGGAAATATTCAAATGCTTCCTATTCTGAGGATACGCATGATATCAGCCCAATTCCTTCTGAATCATGTTATTATAGGCCATTCTTGACGACCCAGGTGCATTTTTGGTCCAGTGACCCCACGTGTTGAATCTATCGTCCGGATTTTTGTTTTTTTCCGTCGGATTTAAAAAAAAAATGTAATTTATTGTTATTGGCAATCAAGAGCTGAAACGTAACTGCTAATACAAAGGTAAATATACATACATACTGACGTGATGAATATGATAATTAAGTGAATAATACATCTGAAGTGGTTTTGACCATCAGTATTTCTAAGGACATGATCGCTTAGTACATTTGCACAGGAATGACATAGTAATGATTCTTGCTGGCAGACCCCCGAGTACTTCATGAGAAAGAACATTTTGTCCCCGACCTTATCCATAAGGACAGAACACTTTACCACCCCTGCCCGTAGAAACAAATGTCAGCTTAATCGTTCCAGCCATTTCTGAGTTACGGAACATGGGTGTGCACGTGCAGTGTGACCCAGAGTTTGACTTGCGTGACATTGCCAGTAGCGTGGTCTCACACCAAACCAAATTTCAGCTTAATCGTTCCAGCTATTTCTGAGTTACGGAACAGGGGTGTGCACGTGTGCACGTGCAATGTGCCCCAGAGTTTGACTTGCGTGACATTGCCAGTGTTGTGGTCTCAAACCACACACCAAATTTCAGCTTAAAAGGAATAGGTCACCTTGAAAGTTGTCTTGAAATTCAACCATACGGTGCTTGAGCTCAATCTACGAATGCTCTTGAGCTCTTGAGCTCAAAACTACGAATATGACTTTCGTTTGGACAACTGATGGATATATGTGGAGAAGTAAGTTTCTCTTTGCATTTCACGAGAAATCGTACGCAGTGTCAGGTGGCGTTCTGGCTCCGCCTGACGCCAAGTACAGTCTCTGACAAGGGGCCACCGCGCCGCCCGGGCGGCTGAGCAGATATTAACGAGGCGTCGTGATCAGAGACTACGTGCCAGAGTGTACTTGCCTCCGGCGGCGAGCGTGCATGTCCCGATCGTGGCCCGGAACAGCGGACATGAAACCGGGCCCACTAGTCCTGTGTCGAAATTACTTAACGTAAGGAGGTAATTATTTCACCACAACCCATTTTTAGATCTGCTCTACAAATCTGCTATCTCAGTCCAAAATCCCATGTTAAAGGTGAACTATTATTCCCTTTAATCGTTCCAGCCGTTTCTGTGTTATGAAACAGGCGTGTGTACTAGGGTGCATCCATCCCCACAAAACTCGCAAATGTTTTGGTTTTCGCACCTTTTCCCATGATTTTGTCCATGCCGATTGCAACCATGCCAGCAGTTTTCATGTGGGATTGTTGGAAACCCGGACTAATTATATTTTAAAATTTTATATTTTTGCCATTGACTTATAGTGGCGGATGGGAACGTAAAACACACCTACTTATTAATTGTTGTTTATAGTGATTGATGACATTTCTGCTGCGTACGTAAACAAAGCAAATTCTGATAAACTGAATGGGGCACCACAATAAATTTCCCGCCGCTGGAGGCGCTGATGATCAACTGCTACCAAGCGGACCGGCGTCTGTGCGTCAGAGTATAGGGCGTATTGTTTAGTGTTTACGGCCGGCGGCGTTTTGAAGAGGTTAGAGTAGTACATATGTGTTCAAACTTATACGAAATGTTGGTATCTACGAGTGTATTTGAAACCTGAAAGCATTTCTCGCTGAGGTCAATCGTTTGACCTCGGGGGGGGGGGGGGGGGTCAAAGAGTGCCCGCGAGGTCAAATCTTGGGTACCGCATAACTTTTTCCCTAAAGTACTTACCGAAGTCGTTTCAACGGCTACATATTCCCACCAGCCAATAGACGGTGCACAAAGAGTGATCTGACCGCCCCTGGTCACCGGTTGACCTCATGTCACAACATAAGTTACCATTATGGCCTATGGGATAATGACGGGTACCGCATATTTTCCCCCCAAAATCACTCAGAGAACCCATTCCACCACCATCGCCTTCTTTTTAACTCACCGAAGGTGCACAACGCAAGATTTGACCCCTCCAGGTCACCGTTTGACCTCAGGTCACCTGGAAAGTCGCTAATATCCATTTAACGAGCCGTCCAAATACGTATTCGTTGTTTACCGGCCTATTGTGTTCAAACTTATACGAAATGTTGGTGTCTATGAGTGTATTCGAAATTCGAAATCATTTCTCGCTGAGGTAAATCGTTTGACCTCGGGAGGTCAAATCTCGGGTACCGCATAACTTTTCCCCTAAAGTACTTATCGAAGTCGTTTCAACGGCTAAATATTCCCACCAGCCTATAGAAGGTGCACGAGTGATCTGACCGCCCCTGGTCACCGGTTGACCTCAGGTCACAACATAAGTTACCATTATGGCCTATGGGAGAATGACGGTGTACCACATAATGTTCTCTCCAAAAATCACTTGGAGAAACCATTCTACACCATCTCATGCCCTGAGGTCAACCAGTGACCAGGGGCGGTCATATCACTCGTTGTACACTGTCTATAAGCTGGTGGAAATATTTAGCCGTTGAAACGACTTCGATAAGTACTTTAGGGAAAACAGTTGTGCGATGCCCGATATTTGACCTCGCGGGCACTCTTTGACCTCCCGAGGTCAAACGATTGACCTCCGCGAGACATGCTTTCAGGTTTCGAATACACTCATAGACACCAACAGTCCGTATAAGTTTGAACACATCTGCTCTACTACTCTACTCTACCCCTCCAAAACTACTCTAACCCCTTCAAAACTCCGCCGTAAACAATGTGCCCTGCACTCTGGACGCACATACGCCGGCCCGCTTGGTAGCAATTCATCATCAGCACCATCTACAATAGCTCCAATTGTGGTGCCACATTGGGTCTCGATGATCTCGATCAACATTCACTGAACCGAAATCAGACGTTAATTTAGGAGGCGGGTTAAGGCCTTTTGTGTACTAGATACTATTCTGAACATGCGACCATTCACCCGATCGTCAGGGAAGAAGGCATTACTACGCAAGCCGTCTTCTGTGCTGAATTTATCCTGACACAAGGCGTTTGCAGATGGTGAGGATCTCAGTGAGTTGGTCCCATTCAAGGGGAAGATCCAGCTGCCAACGAAGGAGGAAGCCCTGCTGCTCTACAACGTCTGCAGAACCAGCCAGCGTATGCAATATTTCTTGAAAGAAGCAGTAGCGGACTTTGTCGTAGAGGAGATATCAAAACTGTGGAGGAAAGCTAACATCGAAGCGAAAATAGAGATCAACATGAAATAGGACTGTTGAAAATGGTGGGGAAACGACGAGATCTCGTCCAAAACCTGACGTACAATGGAGCCAAACAAGTGAAGAAGAGATACATATTCGCCAATGACATGAAGAAGTTGTGGAACATGGCGAGTCCAGCAGCGGAAATGCAGCTGAAGAAAGACCGTCTTCTGAATGACAGCTCAACAAGAGAAGATCTTGAGTTCCTTCGAGATCAGCGTGGCGCCAGGAAGATGAGTACCAGCCCTATACTCATCTTCCTGGGGCCACAGTATAGGGCCTATACTCATCTTCCTGGCGCCACGCTGATCTCGAAGGAACTCAAGATTTTCTCTTGAACTATCATTCAGAAGACGGTCTTTCTTCAGCTGCATTTCCGCTGCTGGGCTCGCTGTATGTCCCACAACTTCTTCATGTCATTGGCGAATATGTATCTCTTCTTCACTTGTTTGGCTCCATTGTACGTCAGGTTTTTGACGAGATCTCGTCGTTTCCCCACCATTTTCAACAGTTCTTTTTCTTGTTGAATTTTTTGTTTTCGTCTCGATGTTAGCTTTCCTCCGCGGTTTTGATATCTCCTCTACGGCAAAGTCCGCTACTGCTTCTTTCAAGAAATATTGCATACGGCTGGCTGGTTCTGCAGACGTTGTAGAGCAGCAGGGCTTCCTCCTTTGTTGGCAGCTGGATCTTCCCCTTGAATGGGACTAACTCACTTAGATCCTCACCATCTTCAAACGCCTTTTGCCAGGATAAATTCAGCACAGAAGACGGTTTGCGTAGTAATGCCTTCTTCCCTGACGATCGGGTGAATGGTTGCATGTTCAGATTAGTATCTAGTACACAAAAGGCCTTAACCCTCGCCCTACGGGGGAGGGGGGGGGGGGGGGGGGGGTCCTAAAACGACCCCCTGATATTTATATTGCATAACTTTTTAGACATGCGGCGCATCTTGTTGACATTTTCAGTAGCTAAGTATACAACAATTATGCGTATGCTGTAAAAATTTCATTGAAATTGGTTGAAAAATTGGGGAAATAATTATGTTTTGATGACGTCATGTTGGTGGAAAAACGATAAATGTTTGAAAAATCGTAGAAAACAGAGTTTTGAAGCAAACGCAATTTAGCAAAGATATAAAATGTAATTTTCTTTCAAATGGCAAACTCGGATGTTCGAAATTTGGGGTTTTTGACCCCCAAAATGAACAAAAACTTTTTCTTTTTTTTAATCACCACAAAAGCAACATTTTCAAAGATGTTAAAAAACCGGAATATATGTGAGATAACTGAGTATGGACAATACTCAAACCAAATTTCAAAGAAATATCTCTATTTTTGACTGAGTGATGGCTCCGAAGTGTAAGAAATTCATGACATAATTTTGTTAAATAACCTTTTCAGACTTTTTTGGACCAGATACGAATAAATAATTACCTTTTCTGTATTTCTGAGACAAAACTGGTCTAGTAACATGCCTTTATATTTCCATTTATCAATTTCTCATTTGTAGGTTTTCCAGTGTTAAATTTTTGGGAATATTACCTGGAAAATCACAGGTAATGAAAGGTCTGATTTGTCATCCTTGGGACCATTTTTCATCCTTGACTGTATGAAATGACTTTCAACTATAGTCAAAAATCTAAGCATATTTGTGTTATATTCCGCAAACACAATACAAATATCAGTGAAGTGAATAAATATTGATCAATTGAAATTCTCACCACTATTCTGCAATACGAGTATACTAGTATACAAGAATAAGGAATTTACTTTTATGGCTTGCATATTTTCAACACAAGACTAAGGTACCGTAATTTAAATATCTAAGAAAGAGGAATGAAGACGTGCCCAACCTGTTACACAAACACGCTGTGAGCCTGGGCAACAATTTTCTTAGCGCAAGAAACGTCACATGAACAGCTTCTTTGCCTCATCTGGCCTTATCAGGGATACCATAAAACATTACTCAGAAAAGAAAGGAATTATCGCTAATTATTGCTTAACATTGTATATATATATTTTTCTCTCCTAAAAATGTAATTCGGAATTGTATTATGTCTACACATTTACACACATAACAGGCGAAGACAAGAGCCCAGATACAGGATGAACTTCAGGATGAATTGGGATGAAATTGGGATGAAGTTGACCAGGCTAATGATGAAATTTCCAGGTAAACGCGGGGATTTCTCACGGATTAACGAAAGTTAAATGGCAGATTCTGAATGCAGGATCGGATAGCCTGATTCATCCACCAGGCATTGCATGATTATTTTCCCTTTATGAGTCTTATATTTATTAAATGAGGGTTGTTTCCGCAAGGTGTCTGACTATGAAATATGTCTAATACAGGTAAGAAATAAATGCCTCTCGTCGGGATGGCTGAGGCATATTTACCTGAAAACAGCATGTTTTCTGAAAAGTGATCGTTAATATTTCCTAATAAGTGGTCAAAGTAATTTATTATATGGTATAACATACCCGAATATCTCCTTTGGAAATTCCCGAAAAATGCAGCATTTGAATGGTGTCCAGGCTACAACATGGACGCCGAATATTTTGTTTGTTTGTGAAAGATAGACTGTAATATTTGTATGGATGACGAGGGAGTTCAAGCTACGTCATCTGGTATAATCATTACATGATCTGTTACACAGAAGACTAGCAATAGCCCCTCAAAGTTACCCTCATTTCCGGGATGAAAGTTCCGTGGGAGACTGCCGTGAATCAAATGTTTTAGCTGCACCGACTCTTTGAAACGACGAATCTGACGCAACAAATCGCGCAGCGTATTCACGGTATATACCTACAAATACTAGCGCATATTTGGAACTAGAACACTTCGTAATCTTGATTTAACGCCCGATTCCTGCGGCGTACAGGGTGAAAATTACATTGCACAAGACACCGGCCGCATTCGCGGCTCGGATCACATCCCGTTTCTCTGCGCGGAGGCGCCCCGAGCCAAATAGCGCAGTCGGTAGTGTATCGAACTTTTTATCTGGGTGACGTTGCTTGATGCGGAGTTCGAATCTCTTCAAAGGAAATCTTTTTATTATTATTTCGCGGTTTACTATTGCGTGTTGCACGATTATTTTGGTATGCCACGGTTGCCCTGAACATTCTCGGAATGCAAATTGTACTCATCCCGTGGGCCGGAGCTGTGTGCGCCCGGACCCCTCCTGCGTGGCTCGAACTTACGTGGGCCTGGACCTCCTGCTTGGGCCCTGGCCTCCTGCGTGGGCCCAGACCCCTCCTGTGTGGGCCCCGACCTGCGTGGGCCTCAACCTCCTGAGTGGGCCCGAACCCCTCTTGCGTGGGCCCGGACCTCCTACTTGGGCCCGAACCCCTCTTGGGTGGGCCCGAAACCCTCTTGCATGGGACGGTACCTGCGTGGGCCCGAAATAATCTTGCGTGGGCTCGGACCTGCGTGGGCCGGACCCCTCCTGCGTGAAACCGGACCTGCCTGGGCCCGGACCCCTCCTGCGTGGTCCCGAAACTCTCTTGCGTGGGCCCGGACCTGCGTCAGCCCGGGCCTCCTACTTGGGCCTGGACCCCTCCTGCGTGGGCCTGGACCTCCTGCGTGGGCCCATACTCTCTGCGTGGTCCCGAAACCCTCTTGCCCGGGCCTCCTACTTGGGCCCGGATCCTCCTGTCTGGGCCTGGACCTGCGTGGGCCCGAAACCCTCTCGCGTGGGCCCGAACCTGCGTGGGCCGGACCCCTCTTGCGTGAAGCCGGACCTGCCCGGGCCTCCTGCGTGGGCCCTAAACCCTCCTGCGTGGGCCTTAAACCCTCCTGCGTGGTTCCGGACCTGCGTGGGCCCGAACCCCTCCTGCGTGGACCCGGACCTGCGTGGGCCCGAAACCCTCTTTCGTGGTCCCGGACCTCCTACTTGGGCCCGGATCCCTCCTGTTTGGGCAGGAGGGGTATAAATCCCCGAGTTTGACATTGTTCAGAGTACTTTAATGTTTATCAAACGGACCTAGGTAACCGCGTTAGTTCGGATGCCTACCAGAAGGCTCTTTCAGCACCGAGGCACCTCCTTTTAGGCCCCCTCCGGGGGCCCAAGTGGGTCGGCCCAAAAGAGCCCTTTGAGGGCATAGGGGGGATCCTAGGATCCCTAGGATCCCCCCTTGGCTGGGCCCCTGATTCTAGGTATTATTTGGTAAAAACCAAGACAAAAATGTTAGTGCAACAGTGAGCCACTCGGGCCCTTCGTGGTTGCACGTCCGTGATGATTATCGCGTGATTTGGAATGTAAACTTGCAATAGCCATTAAGTCGTCAGCTTTAAAAACAACTAATAGCTGGAAAATAAATATATACCTAGGAAAACAAATATAACCGAACCTAACCTAATCAACCATGACATACATAACCAAACTGAATCTGTGTTTGCCACTTATATGCCAGTTTCAAGTCTCTGCCTACTGCAAGTCTCCATGCTTCAACTTTCAAGCATGCTTATTATTTTTAGACACAACTTGGGCTTTAAATTAAATATGCATTTTTCTTTGGAATATCTTTTTTTTAAATACATTAAATATTTCCAGACAAACAATATCTGTGTGACCTTAAACAAGATTCTCGGACTACACATTTGTGTGGACAAAACATCACGATTCACAGCACTATGCCTATTGCCTAGCTTCAACGCAATTTAATGTCCAGACGAATATATGCATACTTATTGGAGGTTTACCTAGTAGCCTATACTGATCACAAGTTTAAATTTAGGACAGTTTACATTCAGAAGTTTACATACAGGACCTACAGGACCTGCGTATGGCAAATATCCATGCTTTGCCATGCTCCATGTTTCAAAATTGACCTGAGTGGGAACTTCTCGGAAAGTTCGAAACTTTTAAGGTGCCATGAATACTGGCTCCATTGTAGGTGTCAGACGTCAGTTAAGGAATCATCATCCTGCATAGCTGCAGTAAATTTTTTAGCTATATAATAAGCTTTACAATTTTTTAGGTCGCAACACTCAGGTTCGTACTTAGGTTCAACTGCCTCATAAATCATCATTGTGCTCAGAGGTCAGCATATTTTTTCATCATTGACTGCTGAAAACCATACATCTTTTCATCAGCACAGTTAACCGTAAAATAAAAATTGAACACTGAGGTTTTCTGACAGAGCAAAATCGCTGTTCTGGACGTGGTCGATCGAGGTCATTCACTTGACCTGGAAGGTCACTCGTTGACCAGAAATCTAAAAATTGCATACCGTTAGATTCCAAACATGACAGGCAACATGTTGGTTCTTACCGCGCTGCTCTATGTTGCTTGGTTTGGAAGTTAACAGGGAGGATCTTTTTAGGACCCCGTAGGGCGAAGGTGAAAAAAGCTCCCGTAGGGAGAGGGTTAATCCGCCTTCTAAATTAACGTCTGATTTTGGTTCAGTGAATGTTGATCGAGATGATCGAGACCCAATTCAGTTTACCAGAATTTGCTTTGTTTACGTACGCAGCAGAAATTTCATAAATCACCATAACAAATAATCAAATAATAACTAGGTACAGGGTCCTAGGATTGCTTAGGAGCTGGGGTGCGGACTGGACAATTATGGGCAAAAATAAGCATAAGGACTGGACAATTCAGCCAAAACACATATGTACTCTACTTTATCAATACCCAATTACCCGCTCACCAGAATGAGTTGCTACCTTTGCCAGTTATTATCTGTCTTTCCCTCCACAGGCTCATCATTATTACACAGGATTATCATTATATCCATAAATCGGTATCAGGGTTCCAATAATTAAATACATTTTAAAATAAGGAGTAGAAAATTCACAGTAAAACTCGGGAAAAAGAGTGGAAAAAAAGTATCCATAGGGTGTCGTTTTCCACCCAAATTGCCAAATGCTAGGACACTGACTAGGTGTGTTTTGCGTTCCCACCCGCCGTTATAAGTCAATGGCAAAAATATTAATAAAACAAAATTAGTCCGGGTTTCCAACAATCCCACATGAAAACTACGATGCATGGTTGCATGGTTGCAATCGGCATCGACACAATAATGGGAAAAAGTGCGAAAACCAAAACATTTGCGACTTTTGTTGGGATTGACGCACCCTAGTGTGCACGTGCGCACGTCCAGTGCGACCCAGAGTTTGACTTGCGTGACATTGTCAGTGTTGTGGTCTCAACCCACACACCAAATTTCAGCTTAATCGGTGCAGCCGTTTCTTAGCAGGCAAAGTTTTCTGATACTCCTGACGCGGCGCGAGCCACGCGCCATGCTGACCCCTCGCGTGAGACGAAACATGTCAATAACATAATTGATTGAATGGGGCTATCAGATGGCCAAGACCGCTTGTCTATCGGATGCGGGATTCCAAAGATATAAGCTCCTCAAAAGCGTTACGGTCGGGTCGGGTCTGGTCTGGAGTACTGGAGTAAAAACAGTACTGGACAGTACTGGAGTAAAAAAATGCTACAAGCACCCTTAAAACGTGCAGGATGTATGCGACGATGCATGTTGCTAGGCTGCAACCCCGACTATTGACAACATGGCCTAAACGGAATACGAGCGAGAATAGAGCGGGCAAGACAGGCGCTTGCGCCAACCTTCTTAGAAGTCCCGTCTATATCAAGTATCAAGTATCAAGTATCAAGTTACGCGCAGGTATTGACCTGGACCCGGACGACTTTGTCTCAAGGGCTACGCTGGCGACAACTAGAGGCTTCTGCTGGAAATTGGTTAAGCCACGGGGAGCGCCTCGAGTCCGGAGGAATACCCTCTGCGTACGCGCCATCAACGATTGGAATGGCCTCTCCACATGTCGCCCTTGCTGACACTGTAAACCAGTTTAAGTACCAACTGGACCAGCAATGGCATACTGACAAATACTTTGTACCTATCCAAGACCTCACCTAGACCTAACAAATTACATATCCAAAGTGTTCGACGAAACCGGGACCTACAGGCATAGTGCCTTTCGAAGTCCTGATATGTGTAGGTAAGGTAAGGTAAGGTAAAGTGGGCTCGGCTTGTGAAAAAAAAAACACATTGAAGTTTTTGGTAATGACCTGTTTTTGTGTGATAAGCAGATTGTCTTATAATAAAAACAAGCTGTTCAGTGGCGTACCCACGATTTACTCCAGGAGGGGGCAATGTTTGCTCAGAAGACTGTAATGACCATAAAGGAGGCGTAAAGTACCCCCACCAAAAACAAACTCACCGGATTTGGCCCACTATATTTTTAAAAGGGCATATTTTCACCATTTTTCTCTCTAAAAAAAAATCGACCAAAGGGGCATGTACAGACCTTCAGGGGGAGGGGGAGGGAAATTGCCCTGTTTGCCCCCCCCCCCCTTGTGTACACCTATGATGCTGTTACAAATTGTGTTACCTCCTCAGAATAACGATAGATTACAGAACAAATCTTTCCACTTGTAAAAACCAAAATAAGCCATGTACATGATAACATTACTTGTAAATAATGCAAGTCGTTTGCAAACGTTTTCAAGTCATTACAGTCTTCAAATATATTATTTAATGTCTGCAAAATGTATAACAGCATGCTAAGTATCACTGTGCACGACGCAGGTTAAAATGGACCTATTGGCATGATGCAAGGAAAAAATCAACTAAAATAAGGGAATGGATATTTTTTAATCAAAAATGATACCAAAGCTTCTCAACAGACTATACAAGACTATGTCACGTTTTTTTGCAAATCTGATCGCTATTGAATGAGTATATAAAACATGCAAGAAACACGCAGATAGTTACCTCTTTCTTACCTCCTCTCCTCACTAGTGCAGTGGCTCAGAAGGGCCCCCAGGGAAGGGGCAGGTGAACAAAGCTATCAATTTATTAACTATGTTTCAACGTGAAATGTAAGTAGGTATTGAGGTATCTGAACAAACCTAAGATAAAACATGTCATAAAATCACCTAAAGGTGACAGATAATGAAACCCAAATACTGCACAATGCTGAATCGAATGGCAAAAAGGGAGGTGAATGGGAGGTAACTATTTCAAATTAAGAGGTATTTTGGAAGGTAACTATTTTGGTCAATGCATGCCCATCTGCATGTAATTTTACCAATTTGATTTCAGAACACTGCCCCCCCCCCCTTGGGTACGCCTTTGGCTGGAACAGCCCCTAAAACCTGGCACAGCCTGCCAGTACAATCTAACTTATCATGTCAGAATTCTTGAGCACTAGGCTAAAATATGGGTACTGGTAGGGCAGGCATCACACTTCCATACACAACACTGTAGGTAGTGTGACAAGCCTGAACAAGTGGCGGGCGGTGCAGCCGGCTTGATGACGTCATTGGGAGGGTATACTTAACCCGGCAGTCACTGGGGTATATTCTGTAACACGACTCACTGGGGGGGGGGGGGGGGGGGGGGGGCTTTTTTAGCCCTCTGATATCTTCCGAACCAATGATCGCAGCGGGACGCGCAAGGCGGCATTCGAAAGCGCTCAATGAGATGAACCTAACGCACACTTAACAATTTCAAATTAAGGTCACTTGTCAGGTCACGGTCAAGTCAAACGTCAAAATCGAGGTATTTGAGTTTATGTACAATACTTGGCATTCATGGCCTTCGATTGCGCCTATAATCACCCAAAGTGTTGTCAAGGGTATGATACATATCCCACATGAGCTAAAGTGAGATTGTTGGAAAAGATCAAGGTCAAGGTCAGGTCACAAAAGGTCACTACACACAAAATATCTACGAAAGTCATGCAGCACATGTTTTATGGATACTTTTACGCGTAAAATTCGATAGGGATAGTCATTTTACCACCTGACTTCATTTACGTGAAGTTAGTGTCATGTTCAGGTCAAGTTCAGGTCACTGAAGGTCAAAATTTGAAATTGATAAATCGAAATGACAAAAGCATGTTTCTATATCAGTTTTATCTCACAAATACAGTTCTGGCATTTATTTGTCTGTATCTGGTCAATAAAAGCCAAAAAACGCAATTTCAAAATATGACGTCAATATTTACCCATGCCATGTCAGTCAAAAAAGATGTGATGTCATTTTGAAATTTGGTATGTTAGTTGCCATGTCAGTCAAAAAAGATGTGATGTCATTTTGAAATTTGGTATGTTAGTTGCTCATATGTAGTTATCTGACATATATTCCAGTTTTTTTAAAAAATATCTTCGAAAAATGTGATTTTGTGGGCATTTATTTTTTTTTACATTTTTGGGGTCAAAAACCAAAATTTCGCAATTTCGAGAAAGCTGGTTTGTAGCCCTTGCAATTTTCTACCTTTTGGCGTTTTTCGATTGCATTTTGCTTCAAATGCAGCATTTGTACGGTCTGGCAAAGTTTATCTGATTTTGGTGTCAAAATCATGTTTAGTGACGTCACTATATTCACTATATCTCGAAAAATTTCTGACGAAATTGCTTTATTTTTGCTTAAAAGGTGTACAAATGATGCCCGGAAGGGTACTGAAAGTTTGGCATCGATATCTACATTAAGTGTTGAGATATTCCTAATATTCCTAAGGGGGGGGGGGGGGCTAAAAAACTTCCCCCAGCGACTCGCGGGTTAATAAAGACATAAAGACATAAAAGAAAAGTGCAACAAAGAGCCTCTTGGGCCCATCCGAGGTTGCACCCCACCCCACACCCCCCCCCCCTCCACCAGTCTCGCCCCTTCAAATCACCTTACTCTACCTGCATAAAAGAAGGCTAATCCCACGAGTATTTATGAACTAATCCCTTCTCTGTAAAGTATTTATCTAATCTAATTTTGAAGGAAGCAAGTGTCACTGCATCAGCGACATCCCCTGGTAGCATATTCCAATGTCCTACAACCCTTCTACTGAAAAATGACTGTCGTAGCCTAGTCCTACTTTGTTTCATAATGAGTTTATGCTGATGACCTCTACCTCGATTTTCCCTATTGAACTCAAACATACCCTTTAAATATCCAGAATGCTGACTATTTACAAATTTGAAGACTTCAATTAGATCTCCTCTTAGCCTTCTATATCTAAGTGAAAACATACCCAATTTCTTTAATCTATCTTCATAAGGTAAACTACCAAGACAATTAACCATTTTTGTTGCCCTTTTTTGAACTCTTTCTAACAACCAGCAATCTTTCTCATATGTTGGAGACCAGGCTTGTACACAATACTCCAAATGTGGTCTAACGTATGCACAATACAGCTTTGTTATTACCTTTTCACTCTTGTAGGAAACATTTCTGTTAATGGCCCCTAGCATTCTAAGTGCCTTTTTCCTAGCTTCTACAACCTGGTCTGACGCTGATAGTCTATTGTTTACCACGACACCTAAATCTCTTTCCTTTTCAATCTGCTCCATTTTCTGCCCACCCATTTCATACCTATGTTTACTGCTAACCCGTCCAGCGTGCATAATCTTACATTTACTCAAATTGAATTTCATCTGCCATGCTTCAGACCACTCAACTAGCTTGTCCAGATCCGATTGAAAAACATCCTGATCATGTTTTCCTCCAATAATCCTGACAACTTTTAGATCGTCTGCAAATTTCAAGACTTTGCTGTCTATACTGTTCTCAATTGCATTCACAAATATTATAAAAAGCAATGGGCCCAGGACTGAGCCCTGTGGAACCCCACTGAGAACCTCCTTCCATTGTGATTGGCACCCATTCAATATAACCCTTTGCTGGCGTCCTGAAAGCCACGTTTCTATCCAATCCAGAATCTTGCCCCTGATCCCATGAATTTTAAGTTGCAACCCCAGTCTTGTATGGGGAACTTTGTCAAATGCTTTACTGAAATCAAGAAAAGCTCCATCTAGCTGTTTACCCTGATCAAAGCTATCTGTTGCAACATCCAAAAACTCCAGAAGATTAGTTAAACAAGAACGGCCCTTCCTAAAGCCATGCTGTGTATCCTTGATGAGTTCATTTTGCTCCAAGAATTCAACAATCTTATCTTTGATGATTGATTCAAGCACCTTGCAGACTAATGAGGTCAGACTAACCGGTCTATAGTTTTCCTCTTTACTTCTATCTCCCTTTTTATGAATAGGAACAACATTTGCTCTTTTCCAATCAAGTGGAATTTTACTATCTGCGAGTGATTTAGAAAATATTATGGCTAATGGAACCGACAACTCCCTTTCAGATTCTCTTAAAAGTCTAGCATGGATTTCATCAGGTCCTTCTGCCTTGTTAGGCCTTACTTTCTTTAGATATTCTAGAACAAGTTCACTACTTATGCCACCTAGCTCTCCTATAGTCTCCTCTGTCTCTACCTCAGGCTGAAGTGCTGCAATACTACTCTGGTCCTCGATAGTAAAGACAGATTGAAACTGATCATTAAGCACTTCAACCATTTCACTGTCCTTGCTAACTAACACATCATCTACCTTAAATGGACCTATATTTTTGGAAACTGTACTGAACTTATAAAAACTGAAGAACTTCTTACTATCTGCATTACAATGTCTAGCTAAATCAAGTTCCTTTGCCCTTTTAGCTGCTCTGACCTTTTTCTTAACTGAATTTCTTGCATTCTGGTAGGCCTTCTGATTTATATCTAGTGAAGATCCCTTCAAAATGCCAAATGCACTTCTTTTAGCTTGTATAGCACTCCTTACTTCTGGGGTAAGCCAAACTGGTTTGCCCTTGGTTCTGTTATGTTTGTGCCTGAGGGGTATATGCCGATTCTGAATTTGGCTTAATCTAGCTTTGAAAAAATGGTGTAGGCCTGTTTACTGGTCTAATGGTGTAGGCCTGTTTACTACTTAATCAGACTTAATGGTCTAGGCCTGTTTACTACTCGATCAGACTTAATGGCAGGGTTAGGTTAGTTCCCATAACCTAAACTAAACTAACCCTGCCATTAAGTCTGATCGAGTAGTAAACAGGCATACGCCTTTAAGTCTGATCGAGTAGTTAACAGGCCTATGCCATTAAATCTGATAGAGTAGTAAACAGGCCTACACCACAAAGTACACCCTCCCAATGACGGCATCAAGCCAGCTTCACCGCCCGCCACTTGTTCAGGACACCTGTGGTGGCTGGTCAAGCTGCAAGCAGTCTCCCATATCCGGCATAACGCCTTCTAGGTCAGAGTTGTGAACGATTGGAACAGCCTACCATCAGCAGTTGTCACCTCAGACACAATGAACCAGTTCAAGAACCGTCTAGACACATATTGGGCGCACATTGTACACACAATCCCTCATGCAGATGGTTAGAAAGACTACCCAGGATGTGCAACTGGAACACTAAAGGCCAAGTGGCCTATCTAAATTCCATACATCTTAAGTAAGTAAGTTGTTCAGGCTTGTCACACTCCACTACCTACAGTGTTGTGTACAGAAGTGTGATGCCTGCCCTACAAATACCAAAATCTGCACAATGACCAATAGATTAGCAAAACGATATATATGTTGATGTTCCAAAATTGAAATGGCCTGGGCCATATTAATACAATAATTGATCAGTGTGTTTGTGCCAACTAGCATCAACAGTACAAGTTAAAGTTGAAGTAGGCACACCAACACAGTTTAAAATGTAGTTTATTGGCCCTTATGGCCCAGTGCATTGCACTTGCTAATATAAAATAATATTAAATCAAACTTCATCTTACCAGACGGTCCAGTATCAGTATGAATCACGGTAGATAAGATGAGTGATGATGAGCTGATGACTGATGATGATGACTGATGAGCTTCCCTTGAAAAAATGAAATATTCCATTCAAACTCCGGCCCACGGACATCCAGTACCTAGGGCCTTGCAGTATTTTATCTACCGTGGGCCTTGCGGACATCCGAGTGCGCCAGATATTCAAAATAATATTAGGCGGATTCCGTTTTGTTTCGACCAGATTTTGACCAGAAACTAGGCTTAAAGTTGGGTTAAAATGGCTAGTCAAGTAATATATTGATATTGTTCTCCTCATGATGCAATTCATGAATATGAATAATATTGAATTGGATGATTTAAACTTTTAAAAAAAAAACTGAAAAAAAATATCAAAACGAGACAAGTTTGACGTGGTGTATAAACGCCCAACTTCTATGGGTAACATTGTAAATACAGACCTTGGTAAATACAGGAGCATAAAAGCCAAGATCCAAAATAATGCACTGACACGTGACGTACTTGGCAGGTTAGTGACTTTTACAAGAAAAGACGAACAAGTTCCATCCACGGCGCTGAAACACTAACACTAACATATTCTGGTGAAATCCATCCAAAGGTCTATCCTTCCAAGGCAAATTCCTCCTCCAAGGCATCTCCTTTTCCTTCCCCAAAAATCCCTGCTTAGTACCGCCCACATAACACAGACACATGGTAACCACATGGTAACCATGTAGGTTAGCCCACCTTTCCCACATGGTGCCCACATGGTTTTGGAAGTCGTTTCTGTATGGTTACCATATGGGCTAGCACACCACCTTCTAACCTCCTCAATCCCACATAGGGCCCATATTACGCGCCCTAAGCCACCAGCAACAACAATCCATCCACGGTACTTACCGTATGTTCTGGCCGCACATTCCCGCGGGGATTCCAGGGAATCCCGGGGAAATCTCGCCTGGGATTGGCTAGCCTTACCGGAATCCCCGGATTCCCTGGGGAATCCTATTGGTTGGCTATGGCCCTCCGGGGCTGGCCGTCCCGGGCCCGCCTGGGATTGGCTGGCTGTGCCGGGCCAGCCAATCCCAGGTGAACTTTCCCCGGATTTCCTGGAATCCCCGCGGGAATGTGCGGCCAGAACACACGGTAAGTACCGTGTGTGGAGCTTTTCAGAACAAGTTGGTCGGGCAAAATCATTGACCTATATAAGTATAGACGAACTACTCTAGCTGTTGCGCCGCCCGGCAGCCGTTCCCGGTTGAAGCGACACTAGCGCCGCAGCGGATAGGCCATGAGTTAGCGCGGCAATGCTTTCGTTATGTCGGAGGAGCGATATTTGACCATAATCACCGTGAACGTTCATGCTGACTATTTGTATTACATGTTATTCATTATGAATGTCTCTGCGTCCTAAAACATTTTCCAGAGCGCTACCTCACGCGTTTTTTGAGTTACAGGCCGGAAAATATCTCCCTTCCGCCATAGCAAAAGCATTGCCGCGCTAACTCATTCCCTTCTCCGCTGCGACGCTAGTGTCGCCTAGCGGGAACGGCTGCCGGGCGGAGTAGTTCGTCTATACCTATATATGTCAATGGGCAAAATATCATAAATATCATCGTTTTGCATGGCTGAGGTGAAAAATGCACATTTTAACGCCTGGAAACCTTCAAATCCGACGAAAGTTAGTGGGGCAGAACACAAAGATGGTGGGGCCAAAATCAAAGTTGGTGGGGTAGTAGCCCCATCATCTGAATAGGAAGCTCCACCCGTGGTTTGTCGTATACAAGGGCGCCGCCACCTTCTGAAAGTTGGGGGGGGGGGGGGGGGCAGAGGCATTCTGAAGTCGATTTTCCATGCAACGCCCATAGGCGTAACGTTACAATCCGAAAATGTTGAGGGGGGGGGGGGGGGGGGGGGGCACGGCCCCCGTCCCCCCTGTGGCAGAGCCCCTGGCCGCATACACGGTGGATAATGACAGCTCTTTGACACATCATCATGCGAAAACCACAGCAACATAAGCAAATGCTGGTTACTAACTGACCGTGGTGGAATGAATAGTACATCTGATGTAGGGTGATAGTAAGATAATATGGCTCTCCGGGAGCGCAAATGGAGACGGACTGGATTGATTCGTTGAAGGACATTTGCATTTTTACATGGCAAAGGGAATATTATATATTATCTTCATAATCGCCAAACTAATAAAGGTACTTGGTAAGCTTGCCATACAGCCGCCCACAAAACATACAGCTTACACAAAAAATAGCACTTTACGACGGTTCCAACCTTTTCGAATCTTTGCCAACAATGCAGACCTCATATCGCAAACCACTCCATAAAGAAGAACCGTGTGATCACACTTCCGGCGGAATTATCTTGTGAGAGTGGTCTTCCTGCTACCGGGATAACGTTCCAACACAATTCAGATACAATTCAGTTGTAATATAACATAACAACAGTTTCCATCAATTGATTTATTATTATTGAATCTTCAACACACGCAACACGTATGTTACACAAATTCACAATAGCAATTCCGGAACTTGGAAGGTAGTCACTGGGCGAGTATGGGGGACTTCTCTCGGGGTCAAAACGACTGTAAGTGTACGAGTATAAAAAGCCACACGCCACACTTCGCGCAATATCGTACGTCGCATGGCTGCACTGCTACCAAAGCAGGCGTCAAGAAAGCACAGTTTTCTTCGCCGGCGCCGTCTGGCTACAGCACCCCCCCTTCCCCTCCCCTACTGCGAGTCCGAGGCGACACACAGCGTCCATGGTACGTGAACGCGCGGGGCGGCTCCCGCCACTGGCAGAGCGCGGCGCCGCCTTACAGTGAGGTGATGATGACTGATTTCCGCTTGGGCGCGCCGTCAGCCGCCGCTGCGTCACTCTGATCTCCGTTAGATGTCGGCGGCTCCGGAGTCCTGCCGTCGGAGCTGGCGGCGTCACTGGCCGAGCCGCCGGCGGAGCCCGCACCGCCGCCGCCGGCGCCCATGGCTGACGCACCGGCGGCGGCGAGGGCGGCCCGGTCGCCGACCACCCGCGGCTTGGGTGGCACCCGAGGCGGCAGCAGCGGGCTGGCGGGCGCGCCGCGGCGGCCCGGCGCCCCGCAGCGTGCCGCCAGGCTCGGCTTGGGCGGTACGCACGGCTTGGGAGCGGCCCGGCCCGGCTCGGCTGCGTCGCACGGCCGCGCGGGGCGGGCCGCGGAGCCGGCTCCGTCGGCCACTGCCGTGTCGCCGTTGACGGGACCGTACCGCACCATCTGCGGCGACACCGGCCGGGGCCCGTCCGGCGCCGGGTCGGCCCGCTGTCCCGCACCCGAGGCAGCCGTGCCGCCCGCACCGTCCCGCGGACCACCGTTTCGGCGCGGCTCGGAGGAGCCACTCCCAGCCTCCGTCGCCGGTCCGCCGGCCCAACTGTCGGCCGGCCGCTGCTGCCGAATACCAGCGTCTTGCCGCGTGTCCTCCGGCTGCTTCTGACGGCCACCCGGCTGACCCGGATGACCATGTCCCGGCTGCGTCTGGCCGCCACCCGGCTGACCCGGCTGCGTCTGGCCGCCACCCGGCTGACCCGGCTGCGTCTGGCCGCCACCCGGCTGACCCGGCTGACCGTGTCCCGGCTGCGTCTGACGGCCACCCGGCTGACCCGGCTGCGTCTGGCCGCCACCCGGCTGACCCGGCTGACCGTGTCCCGGCTGCGTCTGGCCGCCACCCGGCTGACCCGGCTGACCGTGTCCCCGCGGCGCCTCGTCCGATGCTTGGCCGGCCGGCGGCCGCGGCCGCTCGCCCGTGTGCCGGCTTCCGGCGCGACCCGTCTCCTCTGCCGGCGCCGGGCACCTGCCGAACCAGGGCGCCGTCGACGGCAGAGCCGCGTCCGGGGCCGCCCGCGGCAGCGCCGGCAGCGGGGCGTCGGGGTCGGGACGGCGCGGTGGGCCCTCTGCCTGCCGCGGCCTGCCAGACTCGGCCCACTGCGCCCGGAGCGGCGTCGGCGTCGGCGGCGACACAGGCCGGGCAGAGTCGGCGTGACCGGTCTCCGGGGCAGGCCATCCGTCAGCGGCCCACTGACGCCTCCGCTGCTGCTGCTGGTGTTCCTCCTGCTGCTGCTGTTGGTGCTGCTGTTGGTGCTGCTGTTGGTGCTGCTGTTGTTGTTGCTGGTGTTGTTGCTGGTGTTGTTGCTGGTGCTGGTGCTGGTGCTGCTGATGTTGCTCCTGCTGCTGCTGGTGCTGCTGGTGCTGCTGGTGTTGTTGCTGCTGCTGCTGCTGTGCCCACTGCTCGCCGTCCCCGACGCCGCCCCGCCGTTTTTTCTGTGCTCGCCGCCGCTGCCGCCGCCTCAGGCCGGCGTCAGAGCGGCTGGTCTTGGGCATGGCCGAGCTGATGCACCGCTCCAGCAGCATGTCGTCTGTCTCGCTGTCCGTGTCGTCACCGCTCGAGTGCAGACTCAGCGAGCTCAGAGAGCTTGGCCGCGAGAGGGCGGCCAGCACGGCGTCGCCCGGCGGGGAGCCGGCCGCGGCCATCCCGCCGCCGCCGCCGCCGCCAGCAGACGACTGCCGCCAGTCGGCAGCGACGGGCACACCTGGACCGAGCAGAGTGAGTCAGTACACAGTGAGTCAAGGACATGTCACAGGACGCACCGAGTCACAATATACGCTTTACATTTAGACACCATTTGCACATTGTTTGCCGGCTTCTTTGACATTATTGTGGCAAACTAGCATAGCTTGTCAATGTTCATCCCGAATACGCATTAAATCACGCACCAAACACCCCTAAAATCTGCCCACTTCATCAGGTAAGGAAACTTCCCATGACAGACCCCAACTGAAGTCGTTCCAGCTGCAGCTCTGTGCGTGTCGGCCGTGGTGTACTCGCCGTTCATCATACCCAGTCGGCCGTGCTGTGCGGAGGTCCGCGGCGGCTCCACTGCGGCACAGATGTCGCTCAGGCTGTCCGCCCTGGAGAAAACTCCGGGTGTGCCCTCGGTGGCGTACACTATCGGCATGTCTCCGGGCGGGGGCGGCGGCGGCGGCGGCGGCGGCGGCGGCGGCGGCGGCGGCGGGGGAGGGGGCGGCGGCGGTGGCGGCGGCGGGGGCGGCGTCTCCGCCTCCTCCTCCTCCAGATCCAGGTCGGACAGACTCTCAGCGCGGGAGAAGTTGACCGGGGTGCCCTCCACGGCGTACTGGCGGGGTCGCTCGGCGGCCGGCGGAGGCAGCGGCAGGCCGCCACGCGCCAGCCGTGTCGCGCCGCTCCCCTGCCGCTCCGTGTACCTGTCCGAGGGACGGCCGGGCGGGCTTCGTCAGAGAACGGCCGAGCCAGACCAAGTCAACAACACCTACAACACCTACCATCAACACCTACCGGACAACACCTACCATCAGCTCTGCCGTGCAAAGGAAGAACCACGTGTGCTACGGTTTTCGGGCAGTTGACATTCGTGGTTCTTTCTTTGCACGGTAGAGTTGTCACCGTACTGTCAAACACCAGCTATAATTACACTGTGCATCTAACCAGCCACTCAAATGAACCCTCCACGAAAAGCCTTGATCAGACAAGTCACATCAACAGCAGCTAATGGCCACCTCGTCGCCAAAGGGGCACATCAGTCACATCAATCACATCGCAGTCACATCGCAGTCACATCACATTCACATCACATTCACATCACATTCCATTCACATCACATTCACATTCACATTCACATCCACATCACATTCACATTCACATCACATTCACATCACATTCACATTACATTCACATCACATTCACATCCACATCACATTCACATTCACATCACATTCACATCACATTCACATCACATTCACATCACATTCACATCACATTCACACATCCACATCATATTCACATCACATCCACATCACAGTCACACCACATCCCATTCATATCACATTCACACCACATTCACATCACAGCCACACCATAGTCACATCACAGTCACATCACAATCACATCACAGTCACATCACATTCATACCACAGTTACATCACATTCACATCGCATTCACATCGCATTCACATCACATCCACATCACATCCACATCACAGTCACATCCACATCACATTCACATCACAGTCACATAAATCTCATGACAGTCACACGGCGGGCCGGTACATGGTACCCCGGGGACCACTGTGCCGAGCCGGGCCGGCCGGGCCGCTCCTCACCTGTGATACTGTTTGACACTCCAGCTCTGCCCGTGAGGTGCGGAGGAGGTGCCGGGCACGCGGCGGGACGGGGAGGCGGCCCGTGCCGCACCATCATCCTGACCAGAGTGATGCCATCGTCAGATAGACACGAGGGGACAGCCGCGTCAGCATGCTATCGAACACGGAGCTGGTGTTTAGTCGTCCGTATAATAGAGATTATTAGTGTCATGATTAGACACACAATCCTCCACCTGGTCTCAGCCACTTGGGCCGCATGCCTGTCTCGACAATGGAGCAGCCAAAACCCGCAATACATGTTGAACTCTGTCCCCTACCCTTCGTCGCCCTAGGTAAGTAGCATGGTCGACAATGACGTGTTTCCAAGAGCGAGCTCACTAAGCGCCAGTCTTCCCAACCACCCCACACTCCTTACCTATCCTTACCTAACCAACTCACATCAATCAGCCCGAGCACACAATCCGTGCCCCGTGGACGCTCACCTTGCCGCCCATGGTCTGCTGGATCATCTGCTCCAGCATGTGGTCGCCGCCGGAGCCGGAGCCGGAGCCGGAGCCGGAGCCGGAGCCGGACTCGTCTCGCTCGATGAGCGGCGGCGGCGGTCGGTGGCGGCGGCTGTCCGTGGCGTCCCCACCGGCGCCGCGGCCACGGGGCGACAGACGCCGGTACACCAGCCGTCCGCCGCCCGGCGACCGGGAGCCGCTCTTCACAACTGCCGCCGCCGCCGCCGGCGGCGAGGCGGAGGAGGCCGCCCGCCGGCCCTGGTGCTGGTGGTGCTGGTGGTGCCGGCCCAAGAACCGCCGGCCGGAGTCGGAAGTGGAGGCGCGGGGCGGCAGCGGCGGCGCGGCGGCCGACTCCCGGGTCGACCGCACGCTGTGCGTCTTCCGTGTAGGCATGGCCGACTTGATACACGCGTAGATCATGTCGTCGTCGCCATCGTCGCTGGATCCGCTGTCGGCGGAGCGGCGTCCGTGGCCGCGCTCCGCTGCGGCCGCCGCCGGCGGGGGCTGGTGCGGGGGCGGCGACGGCGACGGCGGGGACTCGGGGTTGGCCGGCGGCGGTACGGCCAGCGACAGCATCACCGGCTCGTCAATGGTCAGCGAGCTGAGACTGGTGGCGCGCGAGAATCCCAGCGGCGTGCCCTCCTGCTGAAACTGGCGCGGCGCCTCATCAAACACGCCCATGGTGACCACCTTCTGTGGCGCCGAGTCAGCTTGCTTCGTGCCACGCGGTTCCGCCTTCTCTTGCTTCCGCGGCGGCTGCGGCGTGCCCGGCATCTGGCTGGGCGAGTCGGGCAGGTCACTTGGCGACACAGCGCCGCTCACCTGCCGACTGTACTCGCTGATCACAGAGCCTTGCTCGCCGGTGGCGTTGGCGCCCTCGAAGCTGCTCAGTGAGCCCACTGAGCTCGAGCGTGAGAAGATGAGTGGAGTTTCCAGCGCCGAGGCCGGCGCGGAGGCGGCGGCCGCGCCGCGCCGTCCGCCGCCGCCGCGGGAGTCGCCCGGGGGCGGCGGCGGGGGCGGAGGCGGCGGCGCCGGCGGCTCGCGCAGGTCCAGCAGGGAAGTGGCCGTGCTGAAGTTGTACGGCGTGCCGGCCTGGTAGGGCGTGCCCTCGGTGGCATACGTGTGCACTGTGTCCTCGTCGAGAGGGCAGCCGGCCGGCGGGCGGCCCAGCGGCGGAGGCGGGGGCGGCGGCGGCGGCTTCTTGAACACGACTGTGTCCTCCTCGCGCCCCTCGGCGTACAGCGCGCTGAAGTCGGTCGGGTGATCGCTCTCTTCCTCGTGGAAGGAGGCGTCGTGTTCCTGCGCCGAGGCCGGCCGCGACGCCGACAGCTCGCGCGGCAGTGAGCCGGCGCGGTCGCGGCGCGGCGGCCAGCCGGTGTCCGCCCCGGCCCCGGCGCCGCCTCCAGCCGGGTCGGGCTGCAGCAGGAGCCGGCGCAGCTCTGCCTCTGTCACGCCCAGCCGGTGAGCCACCTCCCGCACCACGCCCGCCAGCCGGGTGCGCTCCGGCGACTCCGGCCAGCGGCGCCGGTCGTAGCTCTGGTCGGAGAGGGCGCTGCGGACCGAGTCGCGGCTGCTAGAGAGCGGCTGCAGCCTGGCCGTGGCCAGTTCCGCCCCGGGCGTCTCGGGCGGCTCGGGCGTCTCGGCGGCGGCCCCCTCCGACTCGTCGGTTGGCCGGGCATGCCGAGCGGGCGTGGCCGGCGCGCTGGACGGCTCGGCCGCCGGCGCGCCATCCGGTCGAGCCGACAGCAGGTTCTTGAGCGCGGCGCTGCTGGCGTTAGCGATCATCTGGTGTTTGCTGTGGACGAGCGCGCGCAGCTGACTGACTGCTCCCAGCTCCCAGAGGGTGCGCTGGTCCTGCGCGCAGCGGGCCGACAGGTTCCAGAGCGTGCCGCACGCGTTGCTGACCACCGTCAGACTGGGCGACTTCAGCTGCCCCAGCAGGGTCTGCAGACAGTTGTGCTTCCGCAGAATCCGCCTGTTCGGCACGAACCATCAGACAGCCGCCGTACCAGGTGTCATAATATAATTTCATATATAATTTACATATATAATTTCAGGCCCGTGCTAACAATACAATGTGCCGGCAGATGAGCTCAGGATAAACATATGAAAACGCCCATAAATGTTGACCTTACGCTAAAATATTTTGTGTTTCTGTTAAGATGACCTTAACCCGCGACTTACTGGGGGGGGGGGGGGCTATTTTTGCCCCCCCCCCTTCCCGTTATTTTGCAATAACTCCTAAACGAACACCGGTATCGAAACCAAACTTGCAGTACCTTCTCTCACATCAATTCTACACATGTTGGCAAAAGGAAAAATATGAGGTTATGATAGGTCAACCGGGAATGACGTCAGAGTGACGTCATGTTCTTCGGTTTTTGTTGCAAAATAATGGTTTGCGGAAAACGCTGTCAAAGGTACGATGTTTGAGATAAACTCAATTGTTTTAAATCAAATTACTGACAATAGACCGGGCTATCAAACTGCCATCTCGGATTTTTGACTTTTTTAAATTCAAAATTTTGAGAAATCCAAATACATTTTTTTGCTGGTTTTACACAATTTTCAAGAAAAAATCTAAATTATCCAAAAACCGGAATATATGTGATCGAGACGTGTGCGGTGAATATGTGTACCAAATTTGAAGTTGATATCTTCAAAAATGACTGACTTATGACCTTTAAATGACAAAAATCGACCACCTTTCACAGCATTAATATGCATAAAAAAAGCATTTCGGTTTTTGCTTTTTACTTCTATTTATATGGAACAACAATGTTCTAAAGTCATTTTTCGCGTTCTAGACGAAAAACAAACCCATAAACATGTGTTACAACCTCTGGAACCTCTGGAAGCCAGATGGGCTCTCAAGACGACAGAGGGCCCTATACAAGTCAGAGGCCCCCTAGAGTCTAGAGGGGCCCGGGAGGCCAGAGGAGACCCTCTAGAGGCCATAACTGGCCCTCTATACGCCAGAGCGGGCCCTATGAAGGTCAGAGAGGCCCTTTGAAGGTCAGAGGCCCTATGCAGGTCAGATAAGCCCTATGGAGGTCAGAGAGGCCCTATGAAGGTCAGATAGGCCCTATGAAGGCCAGAGGCCCTCTGGAGGTCAGAGAGGCCCCCTGTATGTCAGAAGGGCCCCTGGATGCCGGGGGTGCCCCTTGGAGGCCAGAGGGGCCCCTGGAGGCCAGTGGGGCCACTGGAGGCCAGTGGGGCCACTGGAGGCCAGTGGGGCCACTGGAGGCCAGTGGGGCCACTGGAGGCCAGTGGGGCCACTGGAGGCCAGTGGGGCCACTGGAGGCCAGTGGGGCCACTGGAGGCCAGTGGGGCCATTGGAGGTCAGAGTGGCCCCTGTAGGCCAGAGGGGGCCTATATGAATCGGAGGGGGCCCTGCAAAGGTTAGACGGCTCCTTGGAGGTCAGAGGGGCTCCCCTGGAGGCTAGAAGGGCCCTCTGGAAGCCAGAGAGGCCCTATGAAGGTCAGAGGGACATCCTAGAGGCCACATGGGCCCTATGGAAGACATAAAGTGCCCTTTGGAAGCCAGAAAGGGCCCACTGGGCCGCCCTCTATGCGCTAGAGGGGGCCCTATGGAGGTCACAAGGGCCCTGAAAGCCAGAGGGGGTCCTATGGAGGTCAGAGAGGGCCTCTGAAGGCCATCTGAAAGCCATAAATAGGGCCTCCCTATTTCCAAAGGGGCACATACGGCCGAAGGGGCACGCACGGACATTCAGGGGGCGGGGCAGGGGGGGGGGGGGCAATTGCCCTGTTTGCCTTCCCCGGGTACGCCTATGCCAGGAGCGCCCTCCTATTCTGGTCACTGCCCATTGCCAGTGGCGTGACGTCATGGGACCGAAAGAGAATGATTGGGGTTTTAAGGCACCACTACTACTGAGGCTATATGGCGCCCATCATGGGACCAAGACAGCTATGCCCTCTGACGGCGATGTGGCTGGAGATGTTACTGACTGACCGGTAGTCGTCTCTGACGGCGATGTGGCTGGAGATGTTACGCAGGATGCCGCCCCCGTTCTCCACCACCGACCGAGACTTGGTCGGCGAGTCGTACGTCAGCGACTTGACCAGCAACTGCAGCGCGCCCTCAGCGGCACAAATGTCCGCCTGTAACGTCCGGGCTCAGGGTAAGGTAACAACGACGCACCGCACCGCGACACAACGGCCATGTCCACGCTTCGAACGCATGCCACTGAAAGTGAGCGTTGCAAACAATGCGTAAATAATAGTCGTAAGACAGACTTCCCACAATGCTTTATGGATAAAGTTCAGTTTCAGACTTCAGTCGCCGTTAACCCGCGCCCCGCCGGAGGGGGGGGGGGGGGGGGGGGGGGGGGGGGGGGGGGGGGGGGGGAGGAGGGCAGAACCAGCCCTCGAATTTTCTCAATAACTTGAAAACTAAGATAGATATCGACGTGGAACTTTCAGTACCTTATGCTGCATGAATTTTACATTTTGGGAGAAAATGACGTTTTGGTGACATGTCATGCCACTTTTGGTGGAAAAACTATATATGCTTGCAAAAATCGTAGACAAATCGGGTTTTGAAGCAAATCGCAAATAAAAAAGGAATTAAATGGCATTTTCTTCAAAATGTCTATCTCGGATTTTCAAACTTTTGAGTTTTTGACCCCCAGAAATATACAAAATATCGGGAAAATGTCCACAAAATCAATATTTTCAAACATCATATAAAAAACGTAATATATATCGGAGAACCAAGCATGGACGATGCACAAACTAAATTTAAAAGCAATATCTGTATTTTTGACTTGACTTATGGCTCCCTAGTCCCTAAGTGAGGAACTCATGAGGAACTCAAATGAGGAACTCATGACGTCATTTTAAGTTGCGTTTTTGGGCTTTTAGTGACCAGATACATACCAATAAATGACTACTGTATTTCTGAGACAAAACTGGTCTAGAAACATGCCTTTTTATTTAGATTAATACATTTCAAAAATGTACCTTATGTGACCTGACCTTGACCTAAACTTCACCTAAGGCCATTATATGGAGTCAGGTTGTGCAAATGGCTAATACTATCGAATTATACGTGTAAAATAACCCATAAAACACGTGTCGCATGACTTGCATAGACCTCTTGCCAATAGTAACCTTTTGTAACCTGGGCCTTTGCTTACAATTTCACTTTCGCTTATGCGAGATGTATCATCCTTCTGAGAGCACTTTGTGCGGAAATAGTCGCAATCCAAGGCTTTTAATGGAAAGTATGGCCCATCAACTCAAATACCTCGCTTTTGACCTTTGACCTGACCGTGACCTTATTTGGAAAATTTCGCGTATGCTTTAGATGCGTCTCATTGAGAGATTTCGATTGCCACCTTGCGCGCCTCGTTGGGGTTATTGGTTTTGAAGATAACGAGGGGAGGGGGCAGAATATGCCCCCGCCAGCGGGGCGTGTTCGGCTGAATCCCCCTGCGCGGCGGGGCGCGGGTTAACATTCACCGACACAAGTACACAGGCTACATTAGGGTGGACTGAAATGCAACAAATATCTCCGATACAACGAGAACCGTGTTTTCCCATTGCTCCTTGTGAGAGCTTTCCAAAATGATGCGACAATCGATAATTTGAATAATATTTCCTTCGCCGAAAATGGATTGAAGTTCGGCCGATTTGAGCCAAATTAACGATTACAAAAACAAAACATTTTGACTACTTATTTACGGGTTGCAATTTCCAGTGCAATGCACTGAATTTGTTGCTTTCTGCGTAGAAAAGCATCGATAACCACATTGAGAAGTGTATTGACATCCAACTCTATGGACAGACTAAGATTGTGCCATATATACACTAGGTTTGAGTTAATGTGAAACGCAGTTCGTAAAAGAATAGGATAGGCCCCGCCCTTTCCCCACCACGGGCTAACCCGGGACCGGCCCTCAGCAATCAGCATGGGCTGCGGGGCCGGTCTGCCGATCGGGCGAGCGGTGCGCCGGCCATGTTGGCCGACGGATCGCTCGCCCGGTCGGTCGTGAGGGGGCGCCGCTTCGCGGGGATGAGCCGCGGTGTAACGCGAGGCGGCGCGGGCGGTGTCCCCCTATAATGATGCTTTTAATGATCGGATGTGTGATGGTTTGTATGTTGTAATATGTTTCAATGCAATGTTTTAAGTGTTTTGTATGTGCGATTGTGCTGATGTGTTCAATGATGTGTGCAAGAAAGAAAATAAACTATAAAACGTGAGAAAAAAAAGATTGTGCCATATATCATAGGACCTATATACCACCAGGACCGGGTGACATCACCGGATCATCCCTCCCCTGCAATGGCGAGGGTTAATGCATATTCTGGCGGCATTAAGAGGATCCCTAACCATCTGTAGGAGCCGTCAATAGACGTGGACCCTTTGCATGAGACAGAGGACGCTATACCAAGCCGTGAGGCCCTCTTTGAAAAATATCAGCCGCGGACCAGCTGAGAGACCTTGGCCAGCGTGAGGAGCCTTCGGCTGGTCGGGAGGGCCCTTGCTAGACTGTGAGGCCGCTAAGCTTCTTTAATTAAGAAGGCCCGCGTGCTTGAGAGCTCAGCCTCTTTGAAATTATCATTTACCGGTCTAATATGGCCCTTACCAGGCCTGAGAGGGCAGTAAGGGCCCTGGGCCCAATCTCGGCCTATCTGAGACCTGAGAGGGTCGTCGATCGACCTGAGAGGGCCCTTCAGGCTTGAGGAATGAGGATGCCTTGTACCAGACATATGTAATAAGGCATGGGACCCTTGGACGATCTGATGGGGCCTCTGTCGGCCTGATAAAGGGCTCGCTTGATCTGAGAGGACATTTGCCTGCGCGCGCGCGTTTTTTTTTGGGGGGAGGGGGCGTTTCAGCGCGTTGAGGCTATCAAGCGCCCTTCCAGTTTACGCTAGTTCAGCGCAGTCACGAATGGGAGTCGTATACTATGTTAAAACGGATATTCTGTAAATAAGAGGGAACTTGTTTTATGTTGAGTGTTGCACTGTCCCCTGGTACATCGCCAAGCGATGCATTCCGGAAGAAACGCGATTTTATGACTCAACTGTTCGCAGGTCAACTCAACTAACAACTAGGGGACACCGTACTAGGGGATACTACTAGGGGATCAACTAGGGGATACACCGTGTTGTACGCTCAGTGGAGCGTTGCAGTGGCTGCATACAGGCAGCTCTGAGCTGGTCAGATAGTGGCTGTGGGTGGCGTAGCAGTGGCTGCATACAGGCAGCTCTGAGCTGGTCAGATAGTGGCTGTGGGTGGCGTAGCAGTGGCTGCATACAGGCGGCTCTGAGCTGGTCAGATAGTGGCTGTGGGTGGCGTAGCAGTGGCCGATGCGGAGCCTGGTAAGCGCCACCTCCTTTATTCTGCTACGCCTGCTGCTCGACTCCCACCTGCCGATATTCGGGTGAAGGCGTCGGAGAGCGCAGTTTGACTCGTTATTCCACCTACGTTATTCCTAACTACGTTATTCCACCTATTCCACCTACCATTCGGCGAGTACGATGTGGTTTAAGACTGGCTTCAGGTCGTCGGCCTCCATCTTTAGCGGACGAATACGAGAGGAGAAGGAGGCAGCTTTGGCAGCTTCGTCGACTCTCATCCTCCCCCCCCCCAATACCCACGTGGCTGGGTACCCAAACAAGTTTCACTTCTCCTCCATCTGAGTAGATGCTGGTCAGGAGTTCTAAAATCTGTAAAACTAGCGATGAGGAAATCACCTGACTTCGGAGTGCCATCACTGAGCTGGCTGGGTCGGTGACAATGAGACAGCGATTGTGGCCGTGACAACAAATGTGCTTTACAACCTGATAGACGGCGCACAGTTCAGAGGTGAAAACTGATACCGCGTCTGGTAGCTTGAAACGTCTACTGGTGGTCCCGCTGACGAAGGCGCAGCCCACGCCCTCAGCGCCCTTCGATCCGTCCGTGAAGAACGTGCGGAACCCAGCGTAGGACTCGAGCCTTTCCAGCGCACACTGCTTAAGTTCCTCTGGTATAGTAGTCGACTTTGGGTACTGCAGGAGGCTGAGATCACAGCAAGACCCTCTCATACGTTAGGGCTCTAAACGACTGGCACGTCGTGTAGGGGGGGTAAAATGTACTCCCTCCCCCCAGCGCCGCGCATTCGGCTGGAGACCCCAGCGCCGCGCGGGTTAAAACGCTCCCCGTCGAACACCACTTTCCTGGACAAACCTGTCCGATAGTGATGTGCCCACTCTCACTTGAAATGTGCGTTCTTTGATGAAGTTTGCTAGAAAATGCCCCATGTGACCTCGGACTCCGGCGTAGCTTGCTGATAATCGCATTATCATGGCATGACATGATCTCAGTCTGTCCGTAGGGTTGAATGTCAATACACCTCCCAATGTGGTTATCGATGCTTTTCTACGCAGAAAGCAACAAATTCAGCGCATTGCACTGGAAATTGCAACCCGTAAATAAGTAGTCAAAATTAAGAGAAAAAATCTATAATTTGGCTAAAATCAGCCGAACTTCAATCCATTTTCGGTGAAGGAAATATTATTCAAAATATCGATTGCCGCACCGTTTTGGAAAGCTCTCGCAAGGAGCAATGGGAAAAACACGTTTCCCGTTGTATCGGAGATATTTGTTACATTTCAGTCCACCCTAAGGCCATGAAAAAGACACAGACACCAGTGTTCGTCACGGGCTGGGCCGGCCCTATGGGCCATGTGCCGGGCCGGGGCTGGGCCTGGGCTGGGCCTCAACTTTAAGGAAATCACAGGGCTCTGGACGGGCCTGGGCTGAGAATGTTGAAGCTTAGGTCAGAGCTGAAAAATATTGCAACCAGCAGTTCACTTCCACAGCAACACACTGTTGCTGTGGTTTTGTGTTTGTTTTTGGTTAGCATAGTTGGTTCTTTGTTTCACATCTATAGTATACAAGTAAATATGCTAGGATAGTGATTGCAAATTTTTTGAAAATATGTATATGCTTAATCTGAACGGGCCGGACTGGGACTGGGCCTCAATATTACAAATTTGACCGGGTCTGGTCTGGGCTTGGTGTTCATGGGCCTGGGCCGTGCTGGGCTGGGGGTTGGTGGGCTCGTGACGAACACTCACAGACACACACACAGTACATGAAAAACCGTCACCAATTCACCACACACGCGCACACCAGCCCCCACCGTCATGGACCTTGTTGAGGCCGCAGTGTGCCGACAAGTTCCAGAGAGCAGACAGGATCGACTTGAGCGAGGGCTCGCGTGTGGTGCGCAGCGCCGCGCGGGTCAGAGCCGTCACGGCGCCCACCTCTCGCAGCGTCTGCTTACTGGCGGGGTCCGCCCTCCACGACAGGTTCCGCATCACACTGGCGGTCACCTGCCGCCGCACAGCACAGACACAGGTTCGAATCCCGACACAGGCCAAACTTTCACCCGCCGTCAGAAATGGCATGAGAAATCAACAGTGGGCGTCTTTGAGCTGTGGTGGCTTGGTAAAACGCATGCTCGGATTTCCCTCGATATATTCGGCAGTGCTGATAAATGATATTGACATGCTGAGAGTTGATGGGACTGATAAATGAGGACCTACATGTGACATAACCGGGTAATATCTCCAGCGTAAAACAAACAGTCGATTGCTTTCGTTCTCATATGAATAGCTACTGCCTTGCTGCTTTCCTCAGAGACCAATACTACACCAACATTTCCCGTTTCACAAGGTGCATCAGACTCCGGACTAAGGCCAACAAAAAAAAAGCACCCTCTCTCAAGTCGGACCCGCCATATCCCACAACCCAGACCCTACGTCTACCCACACCCCTTATACCGCAGCCTGAGCCCTGCCGTCGATAATACCCCTGCTCCGCCTCCCCGCCGCCGACCTTCGCTTCGTCTGTGGGTGTGACGTCACCTGTACGAGATCCTCGCTGGGCGCGTGTAGCTGCGCCACCAGTGCGCGCATGAAGGGCCGCAGGCCGCACAGCAGGGCCTTGTTGGTGCCGTCCCCGAACGTCAGGTTGGTCAGCGCCATACCGGCGAACCTGTCAGAATGGCGCGGAAGACGTCTCACTACGCGCAGTCTGACAGCGTGGCACACCGGTCAGACCGAGCACGAGCGGTGGGCGCCTGATAACAAACAGCCCCTAAACAGCCGGTCCGTCAGTCCCCAGCGCCTGATACCCGCGGGAGCAGCGGTGAGCGCGCGCGGCACCCTCCACGCCCCGTCAGCCGGGGTCAGTCTGAGCCAGCATCATACCTACGAGTGCTGCAGCAGATGGCCGAGTCGCTGTGCGCGCCGTGGCCG
>JAXIVJ010001470.1:2500-5000 GCA_036785665.1 Chirona hameri | reverse complement strand
CAGACACACACAGACACACACACAGACAGACAGACACACACAGACACACACAGACAGACACACACACACAGACACACACAGACAGACAGACACACACAGACACACACAGACAGACAGACACACACACAGACACACACACACAGACAGACACACACAGACACACACACACAGACAGACACACACAGACACACACACACAGACAGACACACACAGCACACACACACACAGACAGACACACACAGACACACACACACAGACAGACACACACAGACACACACACACAGACAGACACACACAGCACACCACACACACACAGACAGACACACACACACACACACACACAGACAGACACACACACACACACACACACACAGACAGACACACACACACACACACACACAGACAGACACACACACACACACACACACAGACAGACACACACACACACACACACAGACAGACACACACACACACACACACACAGACAGACACACACACACACACACACAGACAGACACACACACACACACACACACAGACAGACACACACACACACACACACACAGACAGACACACACACACACACACACACACAGACAGACACACACACACACACACACAGACAGACACACACACACACACACACACAGACAGACACACACACACACACACACAGACAGACACACACACACACACACACACAGACAGACACACACACACACACACACACAGACAGACACACACACACACACACACACAGACAGACACACACACACACACACACACAGACAGACACACACACACACACACACACAGACAGACACACACACACACACACACACAGACAGACACACACACACACACACACACAGACAGACACACACACACACACACACACAGACAGACACACACACACACACACACACAGACAGACACACACACACACACACACACAGACAGACACACACACACACACACACACAGACAGACACACACACACACACACACACAGACAGACACACACACACACACACACACAGACAGACACACACACACACACACACACACACAGACAGACACACACACACACACACACAGACAGACACACACACACACACACACACACAGACAGACACACACACACACACACACACAGACAGACACACACACACACACACACACAGACAGACACACACACACACACACACACACAGACAGACACACACACACACACACACACAGACACAGACACACAACACACACACACACACACAGACAGACACACACACACACACACACACACAGACAGACACACACACACACACACACACAGACAGACACACACACACACACACACACACAGACAGACACACACACACACACACACACAGACAGACACACACACACACACACACACAGACAGACACACACACACACACACACACACAGACAGACACACACACACACACACACACACAGACAGACACACACACACACACACACACAGACAGACACACACACACACACACACACACAGACAGACACACACACACACACACACACACACAGACAGACACACACACACACACACACACAGACAGACACACACACACACACACACACAGACAGACACACACACACACACACACACACAGACAGACACACACACACACACACACACACACAGACAGACACACACACACACACACACACAGACAGACACACACACACACACACACACAGACAGACACACACACACACACACACACAGACAGACACACACACACACACACACACACACACACACAGACAGACACACACACACACACACACACACACAGACAGACACACACACACACACACACACACAGACAGACACACACACACACACACACACAGACAGACACACACACACACACACACACACACACACACAGACAGACACACACACACACACACACACACACAGACAGACACACACACACACACACACACACAGACACACACACACACACACAGACAGACACACACACACACACACACACACACAGACAGACACACACACACACACACACACACAGACAGACACACACACACACACACACACACACAGACAGACACACACACACACACACACACACACAGACAGACACACACACACACACACACACACACAGACAGACACACACACACACACACACACACACAGACAGACACACACACACACACACACACACACAGACAGACACACACACACACACACACACACAGACAGACAGACACACACACACACACACACACACACAGACAGACACACACACACACACACACACACACAGACAGACACACACACACACACACACACACAGACAGACACACACACACACACACACACACACAGACAGACACACACACACACACACACACACACACACAGACAGCACACACACACACAACACACACACACACACACACACACAGACAGACACACACACACACA